>VDFB02021824.1:0-25269 GCA_007258455.2 Sequoia sempervirens
GCAAAAGGACCAGTTTGGCACTGCAGAAGGACCAATTTGCCAAAGGATAAATTTAAGCTTGATGTTTTTGATGGATGGGTAAGGCAAAGGACCCAAAATATAGCAAACACTGATAATGACTGGTTTTGCACGAGAAAGACAATTCAGACAGCACAACCCTAAGATTAGTAGAAGCGGGTATGGTCAGCAAAGTCTTCTACTCTAGGATGCACATGGTTGCAAAGGGAGTCCTCAATATCATGATACGTGAGGCCCAAACCGTGAACACCAACCTGTTACAAGCGTGAGTCGGGAACCTTAGCGGGATACTAAAGGCTCGAACCAACTCTTCACATCATCCCGACGCTTCGCCAATTACAATGTGGTTGGATTGAGAATACGGCTTTACGGCTCTCCCGTTTATATACCCGCCCGGTACGCGTGGTTGGAATCGTCCCTTGGGGTGATGAAATCCCCAAGCAGGTCCCACTAAGAAATTGAAAAAGGGTGACTCAAAAGGACTTGGAAAGCTATGATTTCTCGTCACCCAGGATCGCGAAATGGCACAAGGGGATTGGATACGTCAAATAGCCTTCCCAAACACGCCAAGCAAGGTTTATTGACACCCCTTTAATTAAACTATATTCCTATTTTACCAAAAGACAATTCGAGAAAACTAGAAATTTTTACCTTCTGTAGGACAGATCCGCCACTCTGTTAGGCCCAATCCGCCACTCTGTTAGGCCCAGTCCGCCATTGCATTAGGACCAATCCGCCACTCCAAGACCAATCCGCCACTGAATTAGGACCAATCCGCCACTGCATTAGGACCAATCCGCCACTGAATTAGGACAGTCCGCCACTGCATTAGGACCAATCCGCCACTGCATTAGGACCAATCCGCCATTGCAGGACCAATCTGCCACTGCAGGACCAGTCCGCCACTGCAGGACCAATCCGCCACTGAATTAGGACCAATCCGCCACTGAATTAGGACCAGTCTGCCACTGCATTAGGACCAATCCACCATTGCATTAGGACCAATCCGCCACTGAATTAGGACCAATCCGCCACTGAAGTAGGACTAGTCTGCCACTGAATTAGGACCAGTCCGCCACTGCATTAGGACCAATCCGCCACTGCATTAAGACCAATCCGCCACTGAATTAGGACCAATCCGCCACTGAAGTAGGACCAGTCCGCCACTGCATTAGGACCAATCCGCCACCCCAGGACCAATCCGCCACTGCAGGACCAATCCGCCACTGCAAGACCAGTCCGCCACTGCAGGAGGACCAATCTGCCACTCTGTAACCTAGACCTTGAAAAATGCAAAAAATAGCAAACGTGAAGAAAATAGACCCGTTTGTGGGTCCCACCGGGCGTGCCAAAAATGTGATAGGTCGAATATAGGTGTTAGAAAGCAAGCAACAAGCCAAAAGAGTGCAAATAAACAACTTAAAACAACCTACACTTCAAGATTAGCCTAAGTTGGAAACAAAACAAGACAAAGACACAAATGGAACTTTATACGCTGCGTTGAGTCGATCCTTTGGTTGGCCCTTCGATCTTTGGATGTATGCTCCTTGGATGGCAAGATGCAAGCTAGATGAGGATGTAGAAGATGAATGCAAGTGGATGAAAATGTGAAAATGGCTAAGTAGAGGTTGAAACAAAGCGCAAGAGTTTGGCTAGCACAAATGATCTCCCCAAAATGAGAGAAAAGAGGGGGTATTTATAGGATTTTTTGGGAAATCCTAGGGGAAATGGACGGTTGAGATTGATCCACCAAATATCAAGATGTAGGGCTAAGGTGAGTTGAGAACTCACAAGCCCTCACATCTTGACATGTGGCATGTGAGATAGCCCTAAAAGGTGAAGTGGACATGAGGTGGAAGGAGAAGGACATGACATGGTGAGGGGTACAAAGTACCTTGGGATTGGACAAGATCTCCTCATAAAGGAGGTACTTGTCCCCATGTGGGTGAGAGGACATGTGAGGAATTAAAAATTCCTCAAATATTCACATGGGGAGATGGGAAATAATTTTAAATTCCAAAGGGTGCATTGGGGGATTAAAAGGTGAATTAAAAATTCACATGGGGAAGTGGAGTGCCTTGGATGAATAAAAAGGAATTAAAAATTCCTTGGGGGATGGGGAGAGTTGACTAAAGGGGGTGATTAGGATTGTGCAAGTACTTGATTAGATTAATTAATGAAGATTAGAAGAGGGTTAGATTTCACATGTGACTTGATGTGACAAGTCAAAGATCACATGGGAAAGAGTAATGAAGGATTAGAGGAGGGTTAGGTAGCTAAGAGAGGTTAGAGGCCAACTTGCAAAAGTTGGAGGATGTGACACATCCTAATCAAGGATTACGCATGTGCACATCCTAATGATGAGATTAGAAGAATGATTAAGATAAGATAAAAATGATGGAGGATGTGACATAAAGGAAATTAAATAAATGGAATATTTATTTAATTCAACTGATGGAAGGAGGATTAAAGATATAAGGTATTATTGATTAAGTACCTTAGGGATTTGGCAGAATTAAAGATATTAATTAAATAATAGTAGTATTACTTAATTAACGAAAATAAGATGAAAGGAGATGAATTTGGATAAATTAAGTGTCCAAATTTAGACATCTACAGATACTATATGATGCTTTATGTGATGATGATGCTATGTGATGCAATGATTATGTGATGTGCATTATGTTCTATGCAAATGAGATGAGATGTTTTCTTTTTTGATATCTTTTTTGTTATGCACTTTTTATGATGTATGGAAAATGCAATGATTATGCGACTAACAAATCTATATTATGCCCCTAATGGATGAAATGCCATCTTTTTTTCTTATCTTTTCTCGTGCATTATATGGTGATGTATTTATATGATGCTTATGATGATGAAATGCTATGTATGGTTGATGGATATTATGACGATGATATGATATGATGAATGCAACTGATGTTTTATATGATTTATGAATGTGATGATGCAACTAAATGCAAATGTGTAAATGATGAAATTCTTTGAATAACCAATCTATATTATGGAAATGTGATGCATGTGATATGATTTAATATTTCCTATATGATAATTAGTATGCAGTATGCTAACGGTTTGTGGATGTAGGATGAGTGTAATGACAAAAATGATTTGTGATTAACTGTTATGGTACCATGTTAGCATGAAAGAGGATAGAAGAAAGCAAGAGATTCCAACAAGACACGAGATGATGATGAGAGATGGTGATGCATACCGAGGAGTTGGGATTTTCAAAGGGACAATTATCTTATGTTTGATTACACACATAGGCACACTGCACCAAGGTATTAAGAACCAAGATGGCATTGTGCCTAGTGTGATGGACTTTGACTTGACAATCAGATAGGAGTACTCCTGTTCACACCTAGCATACGAAACCCTATTCAGAGTGCAGTTCGGATATTTCAGACATCCCAGACCAAAACATAGAAAATCAAGCCTTCCTATGTGGTCAACAAGACACCTAAAACACCTTCCCTACAAACTAAGCAAATCATATGTATAACCAAGTTATATTACAAGAATATCTAACAAACACAACAGATAAAAAGATAATGATTGTTTCCCCATTCTATCTCTCTAAATCCTTTCATTTGGATATCATTGAGAGGTCCTTGGAATGAGAACAATAAGATAAATTCAACAAGATAAAGATAAAGCAAACAAACAAGTTAATGTTCTTCAATACCGCTAGCCGAGACTAAACTGCGGTGATACCTAATGTTGATGTCCATTGTAGGAAGGATGCATCCTAGGACATGACAATATCAGATGATTTGATATGGGATTGATTGGATGATAAGCTATTGACACAAAGAGTTGACCAACTTTTTTACTTACAGACCTAGACTTGAGACTTTGACGTTTGAGTTTTCACTTTTGAACCTGCTAGACTTGTTTTTAACTGTTTCACCAAAGGTTGAGGATGATGATTGATTTATTATGAGTGATGTTTATTTCGGGTGAAAGCGAGATGAGACAGATGGATTTTTTTTAAATATTTGGATGTTTTTTATGTTTTCGAATGTTTTGAGGATATTTTTGGTATTTTCAAGATTTTACAAATGTTTTGATTTTTTGATTTTTAAATTTTTTGGGGTTTTCTGAGATTTGACCAAGACCTAACCTAAAGACCTATCCTAGGGGCCTTGGGGGCTGATCAATAGATTAGCCTTTCCTATGTTATACACACAAAGACCACTTAGTTCGACTGACACAAATTCGATTATTGACGAGATATGAACAAATGGATTGCTAGTTTATTATGATAGACTCCTAAATGACTGACTTAAGTGTCTCATGGGATGATCAAAATTCAACCTTGCCTATGTTCAAGGCTCAGAGACCCGTAGTTCGACAAGACGACTCTGTTCTTGACTTTTTTGACTTTTTTGGATTTTGTGTTTTTCTGATGTTTTTGGCTTTTTGGATTTTCTAATATTTTTTGATTTTTTGATTTTAGGGACTTCAAGAACATACACGAATCCAATCCAATGAGAACATGCCCCCAGCGTGATGCAATAGACTACTCTGATAAAGGTAGGAAAAATTGACCTTGAGCATGGGCCGAGTAGTACTAGGAGGGATCATGACATGAACACAGGACCAAGCTATGATGCAGATGTGGATGGATGATGGATGGAGATATGGAATGCAATGGATGGATGATGCAGAATGAGTCGTGAAGATCCTGGTGGATGGAAAGTGCTTATTTACACAAGGCGCTTGTTTTCTAGGTTTTCACCAAGGTACTTGCCCAAAGTGCCATCGAAGTGGTTTTCACTAGAGGACGATTTTTCTCTTTACTGTTTTTGATCCTTTTTCTAATTTTTTCTTTTTTGATTTTTTGATTTTTTTTTGTTGTTGTCACCAAGACGCCTGTTTTCTAGGTTTTCATCAAGGTGACCATTTTTTTGGGACATATTTTTATTTTTTTGATTTTTTGGTTCTATACCATGCAAGATTTAGGCATAAAACTTTTTGAGATGGGATCTATTCATGGCCTCTTGCAGAGGTTCCCCTTTGGGTGTTGATAGCTGATATTCCCTTGACTTATAGCCCGCTATGATGAAAAATGGTCCTAACCAATTGGGTTGAAATTTTCCTTTGCCATTTGGATTTGGGACATTCTTTTGATTCTCCTTCATCACAAGTTCTCCTACTTGGAAATGTCTGACTCTTGATTTTCTTGTTATAACTCTGCTTGAGTCAGTTCTAATACACTTACAAATGATTTAAGGCATCCATACGTTCCTCACCCAATAGCTCTATCTCATTCAGTCTTGATACTCGACATTCTTCATCTGTGATGAGGTTCTGTAGTGATATTCTCAGTGATGGGAGCTCAATCTCGATGGGCAATATGGCTTCTGATTCGTAGACCAAGGAGAATGGGGTGGCACTTGTTGGTGTGCAGACGCTAGTTCAATAGGCCCAGAGGGCAGGATTTAGCTACAAATGCCAGTCATGACTTGCGTCATTGATTGTCTTTTTGAGGATTTTCAGAATGGTTTTATTGGTGGCTTTTGCTTGGCCATTGCCTTGAGGATGATACAAAGTGGAAAAGCAATGTTGGATTTTGAATTTGTCGCATAGGTCATGAACATCCTGATTCTTTAATGGTGTCACATTATCTGAGATAATAGCTTGGGGAACACTGTATCGACATATTAAGTAGTTCAGGATGAACTTTGATATCTGCTTTTCAATGATGTATATCATGGGGATGGCTTCCACCCACTTGGCAAAGTATTCAGTGGCGGTTATGATAAACTTGTGGCCACTGGATGAGGTGGGGGTGATTTTTCCATCGAGATCGAGCCCCCACTGCGAAAAGGGCCATGGTGTGACAATAGGATGGAGCTCTTGAGTTGGAGCATGGATGAGGTCCCCATGCTGTTGACATTGTAGAAACCTTCTGACATAGTCATGTGCTTCTTTTTCCATAGTAGGCCAATAATACCCTGTCCTCAGCAATTTCTTGGCCAAGGTCATTCCGCTCGAGTGCGAACCACAAATACCATTATGTACCTCAGTTAAGGCGGTCAATGCCTCCTCAATGTTTAAGCAGTGTAACAAGGTTCCTTCTATGCTCCTATGGTAAAGGGTATTTCCTAGGATGACAAATCGAGATACTTTCTTGGCAAAGGTTTTCTTAAGTTTTGAGGTTATAGCAGCTGGGAGGACTCCTATTCTCAGATAAGTGTATATGTTGTGGTACCAAGGATCACTAGGACCAACAATTTTGCACACGAATTCTAACTTTGGTACTTCAAATGTAGGCATGAGAAGCTACTCTACTAGGAATTCATGTTTTGGGACATTGCGAGGGATATCCAACAGGGATCCAATTATTGCCATGACATCTGCTGCTTTGTTGTTTTGACTAGGTATTTATTCGAATGTGATCTCAATGAAGGACTCTTTGAGACTTTCCACCAATTTCTTATATGGAGTTAGCTTTTCGCCCTTAGTCTAGTATTCATCATTCACTTGATTGATTACTAGATGTGAATCCCCATATACCTTGAGAGCCATGATATGCCACTGCATTGCTATTCTTTGTCTTATGGTTAGAGCCTCATATTCTATGATATTGTTTGTATAGAGAAATGCCAACTTGTAGGACCTTGGTATGTAGTCTCCTTGTGGAGTGATGAAGAAGACACCAACTCCTAATCCATGCTGCGTGTAGGAACCATTAAAGTAGAGTTTCCAGTGGTCGACTATGCTGAGATTGAAGATGGATTCATCAAAAAAATCTCTTATGAGTGGATTCTCTAAATACATGGGTGCTTCTGTAAGTTTATCTATGATCACTTGGCCTTTGATTGCTTTTCGTTCCACATACTCGATGTTGTATTCAGATAGAATCATGATCCACTTGGCCATCCTTCCTGTGAGCATTGCCTTTGATAGTAGATACTTAAGGGGGTCAATTTTGGCAATGAGTTTGATTTTGTGTGCCAACATGTAGTGTCTGAATTTTTGTGAAGCAAACACTATTGCTAGATAGGATTTTTTGATGAATGAGTAGTTTAACTCATGCCTGACCATTGTGTGGCTGATGTAATAGATGACCCTCTCTGTCCCATTTTCATCGTGCTGAGCTAGGAGAGCATGGAGGGCTACTATTGTTGCTGATACATAGAGGATGAGAGGCTTTCTAGGGATTAGTGGCATGAGGATCAGAGGTGCGAGCAAATATTCTTTGATTTTGTTGAAGGCTTGGTTGCATTTGTCATCCCATTTATACGCTACTCCCTTATGAAGTAGGTGGGAATACGAGATTTTCTTGTTTGCCAGTTGTGCTATGAATTTGTGGATGGACTGAAGCCTGTCTTGGAGGCCTCTCAACTATTTCAATGCTTTGGGTGCCTCCATCTTGAGGATTGCTTTTACCTTGGCAGGATCTATTTCAATACCCCTCATTGACACTATGTATCCCAACAACTTTCCTGACTGTATGCCGAAGACACACTTCTTTGGATTTAAATGGACCTTATATTCCTCTAGCTTATCGAAAATAACACTCAAAGTTGCTATGTGATCTCTCCTCTTTCTGTATTTTGCTAGTATGTCATCAACGTAATCTTCGATAGTTTTATGGATCATGTCATGGAAGATTAACGTCACGGCCCTTTGATAGGTGGCCCCAACATTCTTTAAGCTGAATGGCATCATGTTCCAGCAGTATGTCCCCCATGGACAAGTAAAGGCCGTTTTATGTTGGTCTTCTTTGGAAATCATTATTTGGTTGTACCCAAAGAAACTGTCCATTAAAGAAAGCATTTCATGTCCTGCTGTCATGTCTACAATCATGTCAATTTTAGGCAATGGGAAATCATCCTTTGGGCATGCTTTATTTAGGTCTTTCAAATACATGCATATACGAATGCCCCCATCTAGTTTTGAAATAGGAACCAGATTTGATACGCACTCTAGATAGTCAATTGGTCGTATGAACCCTACATCAAGTAGCTTCTTCAATTCCATTTTAAGCAACAAGGATATCTGGGGATGCATTTTCCTAAGCTTTTGTCTGATAGGATTTGCTTCAAGGTAGACTACTAGATGGTGGACCACTATCTTTAGATCAAGCTCAGGCATGTTGGCATAGCTCCATGCAAAGTTAATTTTTTGTTTTCTCAAAAAGGTGGCTAGGAGCTCTTGTTCTTCTGACAACAATGACTTTGCATAGAATGTGATGTGCAGTGTCTCTTCTATTCCCAAGTTGACTAGGTTGCATTTTTTGGCCAGAACCGTTGATTTTTCTTGATGTAGAGCTCTGAGAGGAAGATTGAATCCCCCATCCTCGAGCGCTTCAGAAAGGTTTTCACCATTGGATGCATCCTTTCTTTTTACTATTTTTGAGTCAGAGAATGCCATAGTGTGGTTTTCACTCAAGGACCTAGAGATTATTCTCAGTTTTTTGCTTTTGCGACTGAGGGATTCAATCATTTCCCCATAGTATGCATGTGTGTCCATCTCAATGATAAATCCTGCTTTATGATCCCCACATGGAATATCATCCTACAGTCCCATGAATTCTTAGAGTGCCTCATCATTTTCGAAAGTGTCTAGAACCGGTGGTCCTCGTTGGTTGTGATCAATGAGCTGGGGGTACACTAGGTTGATCTCATGGTTTTGATTGTTGAATCAAATGATACGGTACTAATCATGAGAAGGGTGGTGTCCTCGAAAAGCATGGGTAGGTTGGTTATGGGATCTTCGTCATCACTATTGCTGCAGACGTTGGTTATGTCAAATGTGAAATTGTCTATGACTTGGCCAGTAGATACGGGTAAGCGAAGTTTAGCTGCTATTTGCTAAGGAGTTTTGACCTTCTTAACCAGGGGATTCCGGCCACGTATAGTTATACTCGAGGGGTACATCCGAGGCCAAGATTTCTCATTCATATCTCAAGAATGATGGGTATTAGAAGCCCGTTGTCATTTTTCCCAAGTGTCTAGTTTCTGTCATAGCCCATGGCGAGCATCATTTGTAAGCCTTTACTGCTATCATCTATAGGTAGGTTAGCTGCTGGTTTGTTGTCTTGGTATAGAAGGATTTATGGGCCCTCTTCTATTACTTCTTGGCCGAGATCTCCCCAACTCCTGAATCTAGAGGGGTCAACTCTGTTAGTTTGGGATGATGTTCCAGCTGGTTGGGGTTGCCCATGGGACCTAGGAGATTGTGGTAACTCTCCTACCATGAAAGCACCTTTCTTCATTTTATAATTCCCACACCCATTGTCTTGGATAATGACCTTGATATCAAAGATGGCGGGGATGGCGGGTATCTCTTTCACATAAGTGGAGGCGAGAGTAGCTGGATCAATGTATGGAGTTGATGGGCCTTCATCATTTTTAGGCACTTGGGGGATTTTGTAATATTTGGCTTCCAAATTCTTGCAATAATAAAAGGGTTCAAGATCCCCATGGACAGTGACCTCTTGGCCTTGGTATGGAAATTTTACACACTAGTGGAAGGTGGAAGTAACAACTTGCATCCCATGAATCCATGGATGCCCTAGGAGGATATTATAAGGAAATTCCAAGTCGAGAACTTGACATGTCATTTCCATGATGGCCGACCCTACTTGAATAGGGAGTTGGATAGTGCCCTGAGACACTCTTTCTTGATCATCATAGGCTTTGATAGTTATGTCTTTTCATTTTTCAACAACATATTCAGAGAAGCCCAAGCTTTTTATTAATTTGAGGGTGCATATGTTCAACCCTGCACCTTCATCTACCAGAACTCTCTTGACCTTGTTTTTATGGATGTAAGCCTCCAGATGAAGCACACAATTTTGGGATGGTTGTGTTGGGAGATCTTGTTCTAAAAATTTCAAGAGATGAGGTGTGCAACCATAGCTTGGAATTGATCTACATCAAGATCAGTGGGGACAAAAGATGAGGCCAAGGATTCTTCTAGGATCTTCTTGTGGGCGGATGAAATTTTAAGGATCTCCATGATGGAGATTTGTGCTGGGGTTCTTTTTAGCTAATCAAGGACATTATAGCCGTTGGGAACATATCTTGAGTTGGAAGCGGATGCTCTACTTGGCTGAGATGGTCCTGCGATGGCAACTTTTCTGCCTCTTGTGGTGACTCCATAATCAACTTGGGCTCCTTTGATGGTGAAGGTAGTACAATACTCATCCAGGGATGCAAAAACATGGTCGTATACATGATTCACACTCTTGAAGGTACCCTTCCCCTTATCATTGTTATTGTTGCCTTTGTTGTTATGATTGGGCATTAGGTTCGTGTAGATCTTGAGGTTTTGATTTCCTGTTGGTTGTTCCACATTTATTATTTTATCATTAATAAGGTCCTGAATTAGGTTTTTTAACCTCATACAATTGGCAGTTGTGTGCCCCTTGATCTTGTGGAAATCACAAAGGTGATTTTCGTTATACCATGGTGGTTTTACTAAGGGTTCCTGATAATTTTCATAGTTCACCACCAGCCTCTTCATGATGGATTCGACCAATTCCCTAAGGGCTGTGTACTTCCGCTTGGGGGAGTTTTTGTTTTCTTGGGGTGGCCCCCTTTGATTGTTTACATTGTTGATCATTTGATTGTTTGGCTGTTGTGTCACTGTGTTTGTTTTACGGTTATTCTAATTATTATTTTAGGGTTATTGTTGGGGTGCATGTGTGTTTTGTCAAGGGGCGCTGATGACAACTTTGGCATCGACAACACCATCATTGGTAATGTTTCTATTCTAAGCCCATATGCAAGGTTTGTCATTATAGCTGGTGGATGGGTGATTGTTTTGCTATTCAGGATATGCGAGTGACCCTCCTTGCGCAATAAGGGCTCGTTCAATGTTAAGCACTTTAGAGATCAATTGGTTGTACATGGTGTTTCCTTGCACTTTGAGGTGGAATGCCAAGGATCCTTCAAGATATGAAATGATAGTGAAAACTTGTTGTTCTTTTGGCATGGCCCATTTGCTCCGATTGGTTTTGGATCGCCATCATTGTAAGAAGGAATCAAATGATTTGTTCTTTCCTTGTTTTAGAGCTGATATTTCCTCTAGACTGACATCCATATCAATATTAAACGCGTAATTTTTGATGAATGCGTCTACTATCTCTTGGAACTTTTTGATACCAGGAGGAAGGCAAGAGAACCACTCCATGGCTTGGCTAGCCAAACTTCTAGGAAATAGCCGCATCAGATATGTATCGTCATACGCGACTTCCATGCAATGCACTTGGAATTTCCTGATGGATCTTGAGGGTTTCCCATCCCATGGTATTTATCAAATTTGGGGATTTCAAATCCCTTTGGGAATGGTTTCATTGCATAACTCCTGTCAAACAGATAAGGACACAAGTTGCTGGGTGTCTTTGTGGTTTTTCCTGACTGAAGATCAAGCACCTGTTGTGAGAGCAACCTGATTTGTGCTGTCACATCGTTTTGTGGATCAGGGGGTGGAATGAAGGTGTTTTGCGGTGGTTCAATTATTAGCAGGATGGGTGGATTGGTGGGTGTGTTGGTAGATGTTGTTTGCACATTTTGTTGTGCCAAGTATGTTTGAAGTTGCTGCTATACCAACAATGCTTGTTGTTAGTCTTGTTGATATTACGCTAATAGTGCATGTTGTTGAGCTTGATGTTGTTGTTGCACCGACAACGCTTGTTATTGGGCTGCTAGTCAAGCTGCTTCTTGCTACTCTTGGTATTGTTTCAACACTTTCTGATATGCTTGTTGTTGTGCGAGGTGTTGTGCTTGTGCATGTGCTTGCACTTGTGCTTATGCTTGTGTTTGTTGAGCTTGGTATTGGGCTCGAGCTTGTTCTTGTTGGGCAGCTTGCATTGCTTGAGCGACTTGCGCTACCTGAGTGGCTTGCATGACTTGCTATGCAGCTAATTGTGTTTGTGCTTGCTGAGCAACTAGTTGTGTAGCTTTTCAGTTTTGGATTTGTTGGAGTGCCTTCTGATAGGTAGCTTGCTGAGCAGCTTGCAACACAATACTATATTGATTTGATGTGTTTGAATTGGGTGGCGGTGGTGGTGGCGGATTTGGAATGGTGTTTGTTGTGGTGATGAGGGGCACTGTCATATTGATAATTGAGATTTGGGTGGTGGATGGTGTGATCGATATGCTTGGTCCTTGAGAGACCATGTTTTGGGGGATGGTTGATGAGGTGATGGTGGTGGCTTGTGTTACTGGGATGGTTGCCATCTGTTGCGATATTGATGGAAAGATGGGAGGATTTGATATGATGCTTTGATTGATGTTCGGGGGGTTGACTTGGCTTTGTTGATTGATGTTCGGTAATGGGGGAAGCCCTAAACTGAGAGGTGATGTGGATATTGATGGCAAGGGTTGGAGTGGTGGAAAAGTGAGTGGCATACTCCCTTGAGGAAATGGTGAAGATGTAGGGTCAAAGATGCCCCCAGTCCAAATAAGTCACCTTCTCCTTGTGAGGTCATAGGGAGAGAGGTTTGAGGTGTCGCACGAAATGATGATGATGGGTTATTAGGACCATGAAAGGTGAGGGGGACATATGGGTGTGATGGATTTTGGGGTATGGATTTCCCCAAGATGGTATTTGTGTCCAAATCTTGATTGTTCATGAGGGGGTGTGTTTGTAGTGCATTGAGAAATGTGTTTCCCTTGTTAACAATAGGTTGAGTTGGAGCAATGAATGATGTAATTTGGGGATGATTTGAGTGAAATTTTGAATTGGGGCTGTGGATGAAATAGGGAGTGTGGTTGATATTGGGGGAATGATCCCAAAAGGTGATTCCACAATAGTGCTCACATCGAAATCAGAAGGGAGTTTAGCCCCTTGCTTTTCTAACTCAAGCATATATATTGTGAGGGATTGAGTTTCATCATGATGTTGATAATTCTATGATTCTCAGGATTTTGGACCATTTCGATGATATCATCTTGTGACATCCCAAAGGGATTATTGGTAAGGTCCTCCACTTTGCCTTCCTCTTGAGGATTTTGTGATGATGAAGGAAAGTTAGAGGATTGCTTGATCCAACGAGATACATTTTAGAATTTGTTTTGACTTAGGTCACTTGAAGTGGATGCTTCTTTGTTGGCTTCCATGTTCCTCCTGTGTTGAGATCTAGTTTGAACCATAAATAAAGTTCAAAAGAGAAGATCTAGGATGATTAAGGATCAAATGGTGTAATGATAAAGTGTGTGAAAGATGAATGATATGGATGATAGAACTCTTAGAAGATCTTGAGGGGATGCTAGACTTTTGGGACTCTTTTGGATTTGTTGGATTTGTTGGATTTGTTTTGGATTCTTGGATTTTGACCTTGATTCGACTTTTGGATTGGTTTGATGAACAAATGGATCCCAAGATGTTGGATGTTATCTATGGGATTGATTTTCTCACAAGATGATAATTTGACTAAGTGTAGGGAGAAGGATGCATCTACCCACACCTAACCAAACAAGATGATAATTGAATTAAGCATATGGAGAAGGATGCATCTACATATACCTAGCTAAACAAGATGATTTGATGACAATTTAACTAAGCATATGAAGAAGGATGAATCTACATATACCTAGCTAAACAAGATGATTTGATGACAATTTAACTAAGCATATGAAGAAGGATGCATCTACATATACCTAGCTAAACAAAATGATTTGATGACAATTTAAATAAGCATATGAAGGATGCATCTACATATACCTAGCTAAACAAGATGACTTGATGTTTGATTCAAGATGTTTGATTCAAGGATTTTGATTCATAGATTTTTCAAAAAGTCTAGCATGAAGGATGATTTCAAGATTTTTGAGAGTTGTTGGTGAAATGATTTTGGTTTGATGTTTGAAAGATGGATGAAGGTTTGATTTGATCCTATGTGTACCTAAAAAGACTCTTGTTTACAAGACCTCAGTTTTGAAGAGCATGCTTTACTCTAAACAAGATGCTCAAATTCCTAAAAAAGATTTGGATTTTGACAATAATAGAATGAGTACAATCCGAGATTATTTCTTGAGGCTCTTCTATAAAAGTTGAAAAGTAATCTTCGTCTGAATTTGTAGAGCATTGAGAGACACTTTTGATGTTCTTTTGGACTAAGAGCTTTGACTTTGGTTTTCAGATTTTAATCTTGTGTGAAATCATTTAAGACACATATGTGGGGTTCAATTGTTCTTATCTTATCTTAGTGACTTCTGTGTGTGGGAAATGTTAGTATCAAAATAAGATAATAAAAACACACCAATGCAACATTAAACTAAAGAAAATTGAATAAAACTGAAATCAAAGAGTTCAAACAGAGCTTCTTCAGAATCATTCCATTGTCCTCTATCTCCAGTGATTTGCTTGAAGCTGTTGCTCTCAGATTGTGTAAGAAAAGCTTCTCAGAATGGCAACCTATAGAACGAGTATGCAAAGGGAGAGTACTTCTCTATCCTATATGTTGGTGGAGTGAAATGTTGATGTACGGATATGCATAGGGGCTGTGGATTATGAATGCTTTTGAAGCTAAGCTATGAGGATGATAGGCCATGATATGGATTGCTAATATGCTAAGCTATGCTATGCTATGATTCTAAAGACTATGGATGCTGGAAGGCTGATTGACTATAGTTTTCCTGTATGAAAGCTTCTATATTTTTTAGAGACCCGACAGTCCCTTTTATAGATTTTTACAGGCAAGAGCCTGGCTGGCAAAGATCAATGGCTGTGAGATTTTCTGGTAATTTTGAATGGTGAGAGATGGAGAGGTTGAGAGGAAGATGGAAGATGTTGGGAGGTTGGAGAGAAGAATGGAGGTTTGTCTTCAACCCACAGGAACAACTTTGCTTAGAAACAGAGAAATTAATTTTTTGTTTTGAAGTTTGTTTCACGGTTGTTGTTGATAAATCCAAATTAAATAAATAAATTTATTTAATTTTGTGTGAGTTTGAATATTTGATTTTAGGACTATAGAAGACTTAATTAAATATTTAGAATATTTAATTGTGAACAGACTTTAGAAGAATTAATCAAAATTGTGAATGGATTTAGAGGAATTAATTAAATATTTGGAATATTTAATTATGAATGGATTTAGAGGAATTTTAGAAGAGAAGAATATTTAATCTTTATTTGAATAAAAATATTCAAGCCAAGATTATATGATAATTAATATAAATAAATCGTAATGTTTATTTAATTAATTAAGAAATGGATAAGAAAAGTGATTAAATAAACTTATTTATTTAATCGAAATGAAAGAATGAACAATATAAATAAATTATTTAGATTTATTTATCAGATTGAATTTAGATATTTAATTAAATATTAAAAATATTTAATTAATTACCAGACTATTGTGATGTGACCATTTTTAGGTGTATACATTTTGCCCCTCTCTGAAGTGATGTGTTTTCATGGATAAGTTCAAAGAATTTTGAAATTTTCCCCAGATGCTGATTGTCAAATCTTGATAGGTATATGCCCCCTCGGATGATGAATCGATAAGATTTTGATTTTTGTGATTTTTTTTGAATTTTTAGATTTGTTGGAATTTTTTGATTTTTATGATTGTGAAGATGTCGATTCATAGTTCGAAAATGATGATATGAATAAATTGATGTGAAAAACATGTGAGATGAAAAATTGATGACCTAAATTGCTCCTGCTGTGATAAAATGTGATAAAATGCCTCAATTTTGCTTTTAAATAGGTTAAAAATGTCATTTTCCATGTCATTTTCCCATTTTAACCTAGTAAAAATTAAAATTTTTGAGCTCTAGAGTGAGAAAGATGGCACTTCCTACCCACCAGCACCATTTTGAGCGCATCCAACGACATTAGCGGCCAATGCACTATGGACCCGTGGTATGTACCTCGTTAAACTTCTGCTATTTGAAAATTTTCCGTTTAGGGCACGTTTATCCATGTTTTGATGTGAAAGGGTGTGTTTTAGCGCCCTTCAGTCTTTTTGTAGTGCCCTTGATAATTTCCATAGTGCCCATGATTCTGTAGTGCCCATGAAGGTTTCTGTAGCGCCCTTGATGATTTTTGTAGTGCCCATGATTTTGTAGCACCCATTATGGTTTCTGTAGCGCCCATTATGATTTCTGTAGCACCCATGATTTGATGTTGTTTGGTGTGATCAATTTGTTCCCAAGGTTGTTGGAAAACAAATAGTAGCAGATAAATTTTCTTTTAAAGTTGTTAAAAATAAATAGTTGTTTGATAAGTTTGCTTTTAAAGTTGTTAAAAACAAATAGTTGTTTGATAAGTTTGCTTCTAAAGTTGTTAAAAATAAACAAAATTTTGATAGATTTGCTTTCCATGATGATGAAAAACAAATTGTTGATAAGTTTGCTTCTAAAGTTGTTAAAAACAAATAGGATTGTGATAAATTTGTTTTCCATGATGATGAAAAACAATTTGGTTGACAAGTTTGCTTCTAAAGTTGTTAAAAACAAACAAAATTTTGATAGATTTGTTTTCCATGATGATGAAAAACAATTTGGTTGATAAGTTTGCTTCTAAGGTTGTTAAAAACAAACAGGATTGTGATAAATTTGTTTTCCATGATGATGAAAAACAAATAGGTTGTTGATATTCAGATTTGATTGATTTGTCGTGATGATTTGATATTGATTTTGCTTTGACTTGATGATTCTTCCTATTCAACAGGAGAGATTGAGCATCTTGCAGTTACGGGAGAAATTCTTGAAGACATGGAGATTGAGTCCACAGCTTGTACAGGCAGATAGAGATGTGATCGAGGCATGCAAACTGACCTCGTTACTTGAGATGCCTGAGGGTCATCAGGGATGGGTGGAGCAGGTTTATTAGGTGCAGGTGGGACAGGTTCTAGACCAGTAGCATCAAAGGATAACACTTCATAGTGCATTTTGCATGATGTTTTATCAATTTTCTATTGAGATGTTTGTATACACATTGATATGATCCCATTTTGGATGATGTCATGTCATGTATAGTTGACATCTTTTGTACATTTGACATCCATTTTTGAGATATATGATATGCAATGATTGATTCCTTATGTGATGAATGTGTCTATTTTCTATATGCATGATGTATTATGTGATGGTTTCTCAATGTTATGCTCATGATGTATATGTATGCATGATTTTTTAGATATGAAAATGAAAGTGCAATTCTATGAATGATTATGAATGTGAAATAAGGATGGTACAATTTATGAATACCCATGATTTTCTTTTGATTATATGATGTATGCTTTGTTTCCTAAGCACATCAAAGATAAAAAACTCTTAAGAGAGATTATGAATTCTCTAAGAGTGTTCAACAAACACTAAAGTGTTCAAAAACACTAAAGTGTTCAAACACACTCGATATCATGAGATGATGCCATTATGAAACTTCCACTAGGTTTCTTTTCTTCACCTTTGATTAGACCAACCTACAAAAACCAGTTAGAACTACAAAAAAAGGTCAAGAAAGCAATTAATGATCCAAATGATCAAAATTAAAAAAAGCACATGTTATAAAAAAACTAAAATTTCACTTTTTACTTCAATCCAGCGGCGGAGTCTGCATAGGCGGTGTAGTTTGAGGAACCTAGTGGTGCTATATGGCGTCACTAATTCTGCAAGTGGTGCTCTGTAGAAAAATAGAGAGCATGATTGCATCAGAATTTTACCTAGCAGTGCAGTTTGGAGTTTAAAAATTCCAGTGCGTGAGATTTGAACCAGTGGTGGAGTTAAGAATTTTGAATTATGGGCAAGAAAGACACAGCGGCACGGTTTGAATTTTGAAGTGTTGTTGTATAGTGATGCTAGACTGCTAACGGTTCTGTATGGCGACGCTGGACTGATAGCGGTGCAGTTCCCTGTAAACACATAAAAATAGAAAGAAACATAAATTTTTTGATAAAAATGTGATTTAAACTTGAGATTTGCCCTCCTTCTAGCACCAAATGTAGAACCCCAATCCTAATGCCTACAATACATAATAAACAAACACATAGTTAGATCAAATTCAAGTAAGAATTAAGATTCCCTATGAAATCCATTAGCAATGCTCAAAATAGGATACAAAAATGAAGAACACAATGAGAAAGAAATGAAATCCTAATTAAGCAAGCAAACTCTTGATCCCATGGGGGAATTGGTGCCAATTTGATGTGAAAATCGGCCCTTTCCCAACTCCTATGATGCAATGTTGATGGGTGATGAAGATTGATCCACTTTGTTGAAGATTCACTTGAGCTTCATGATGAAAAACCTACATAACCTAACTAAGACTTTGATGAAATAGATGAAAATTGAGATTCTTGAAGATGAAATCGAGTAAAATAGGGTTGCTCAAATTGTGGATGATCAAGTGAGGAGAGAAATCTCTTATTTATAGAAAGACACGATGGAGAAATTCCCAAAATGAAACAATGTGGGACTAACTTTCAACCAATGGCCAAATGCCACTTGTCAAGATGTGAATGGGCCAAGGATGTGCACATTTTGATGAATGTGCCCATAAATGCAATTAGGTGGAATTTGAAAATAGTGAAATGACATGTAAAAGGGAAAAAGGATTGACTTAAATGCCACTTGGCTCAATGCAAAAGGACATGTAAGAAGGAATGAATGTCTTGTTGGAAGGACAAAGTCCACTTGGAGGGATTTTCAAACTTGGAGGAATATTCCCCAAAAGATGCCAAGTTGAAAGAAAATAAGGATTTCATAAATGAATTAAATGCATTTTCATTTGCAAGTGGCAAAATCTAGAGAAATTAAGATGATTAGGATTAAATTAATCAAGGTTTAATTAATTTAATGAGGGATTAAATGATGTGACAATTTGATTTAGATTTTTAGGTTGATTTAAATCAAAGTTGAGAAGAATGTGATTTAGATTTAATTAAATAAAGGATTTTGATTTATTTAATCAAAGAGAGATGATGATGTTAGATTAAATCAAATAAGGTTTAATTTATTTAATTTAATAAGTGACTTTAGAGATTTAAATAAATAAAATAAATTATTTAATTAAATAAGGACCTAGGGTTAATTAAATCAGATTGATTAATTTAAGTAACAAAAGAGAAAAACTTAATCGGATCAATAATGATTTATTTAATTAAGGGAGAAACATTGATGAATTTAATCAAATAAGGGCTATTCAATTAAATGGTTAGATAGAGGAATGACTTAGGATGACACAATGTTAGTAAAACTAGGATTAAATGTGTAGCATTAATCACTAAATTTTATGTGTCTACAAACCCAATGGTCTACTAAGGTTTAGAGGAAGGATCTATGTACTAGACTCTGAGGAGTTAAGGAATACAGCGTGGAAGGAAGTTCATACTACACCCTATTTTGGACATCATGGAGTAACAAAGCTATTGGCTAATGTGAAGCCATTATAATTTTGGAAAGGAATGAAGAGGGATTCTGGAAGGTTTGTAGCAATTTTTCTAGAGTGTTAGAGGGTGAAGGTAGAGCATCATCATCCTGCAGGACTATTATATTCTCATGAAATTTCGGAAAGGGAATGGCAAATAATTAGCATAGATTTTGTAAAAGGAATTCCCATGTCAAGGAACAAGCATAATTCTATTATGGTGGTTGTGGATAACCTCACAAAAGTAGCCCATTTTATTCCAAGGAAGTTAAAAGATGGAGCTCCTATCTTAGCTTGCAAGTTTGTACAAGAGGTGTTTAGGTTGCATGGAGTTCTTGAGAAGATTATCTTTTATAAGGATGCTCGTGTAACGTCAAAGTTTTGGAAAACCTTAAATTTCCCTCACTAGGGACATAGTTGAACATAAGTTTAGCATATCACCCTGAGATAGATGGTCAAATAGAAAGGGTAAACCAAGTGTTGGAAGATCTACTGAGTATGTATTGCATGGATCAACAATATAAGTGGGAAGATTATTTACCATTGGTGGAATTTGTGTATAATAATTCTTATCATTCAGCTATAAAAAATGGCACCGTTTGATGCATTATATGGAAGGAAGTACCAAACTCCTATAAGTTGGGATAAGCTAGAAGATAGGATTAGCCTTGGGCTAGAAATACTATCAGAGATAGAGGAGCAAGTTATTTTGATAAAGAAAAGGTTAGCGAAGGAAATTGATAGACAAAAGAGTTATGCAGATGCTAAGAATGTGCCTGGATGTTTCTTAGTAGGAGAGAAGTTTTTTCTCAGATTCAAGCCTCACGAGAGTTTTAATAAGTTTGGAAAGTCATCCAAATTAGCTCCACATTATTTAGGTCTCTTTGATGTTCTTGAAGAAGTTAACCTTGTCACTTATCAAATTGCTTTACCACTAGCTCTTGCTAGGATGCATAATGTCTTTCATGCATCATACCTTAAAAATTAATACTAGGAGGTAATCATGCTATTAATTGAAATGCTTTACAAGTACAAGACCCAAGGGTGGTAATGATCGAGCCACTCAAAGTACTCAAAATGCATAGGCTTCACCTATGTAATAGATAGGTTCTTCAATGCAAGGTTCAGTGGGACTAGTATATAGAAGATTATGCCACTTGGGAAGACTATTTGGAGATTAAGAAGTTTCCTCATGTTATGAAAGTTTTTGAATGTCCATGAAAACAATATTTGTTATGTTTTATGTTTATGTTTTGATACTTTAAATCATCGAGGATGATGATTCATAAGGGGGAGGATATGTAACACTCAATTGTGTATTCACCAATTACTATTACCTTTTTTATAAATAAATATGTTTTAATACATGATCATGTCTTAACGAATTTCAATGAATGAATGAGATGAATGAATATGCATTGTGATGAGATTGCTTCTTAAATTCTTTAATGATACAAATGATATGTGATGAATATGATTTTCATGTTATTAACTAACTTCGTTCATGTTGCACTTAGTTGGATGCGGGGAAGATTCAAACTCTACAGTGAGGAGAGGGAGAGTATTACCCAGGAGAGGAAGTTGGTATGGAAACCATTGGTGTACCTGTAAGAGAGGGGGAATGACCATGTCAAGGACCTAGGTGATAGAGAGCCAAGAGCGGAAGGATTCCCTAACATACCTCACTCTAAGGAATGTTTTGAATGAGGAACTAGAATGATGAGGACTATAAGGCCCTACAACCACTCTTCAGACCTAAAATCTAAATTGGGGCTAGGCAAGCCAATTTTTGGGTTTAAAATTGTACCTTAGGTAGCTCTCTGCCTGAGGACGGAAGCATAGTTCCGAGACAACAGTGTGGCATGTTGGTGTCTCTTTGATGTGTTGGTGTTCATATGACCAAAGGACCAAAAACATAGTATGAACCACCATAAAATAAGCTGATGGCCTAGCTAGTCACTTCTAAGGGAACAAAACAAAAATATGAAGTAGGAAAGATACAAACGAATATGATAAAGTAAATATATGAAGGCTAAGGTGATAAAGATAATCTCACAAAGATGATCATTCCCTAGCTAGCTCCAAATGCACATCCACCTACACACAAGAAAGAGGGAAAATTGTTGGGGGTTGTATAGGGGTCTCCCTCAGTTAGACCCTCGTTTCAGTGTTTCCACCTCCACAGACAACCAAGATAGCAATGATCGAGAAATGTATGATAAAGAAGTAAAGAAAGAAAGTACATGAATAACACTACAAAACATTATAAAGCTACTAAACCAAATTGTAAAGCAGAGGAGCGAAACGTTACCACCTCCACCAAGAGCTCACTAGCCAATGATGGAGAAAGAAGGCTCGAAGAATCACCACAACCTCAACTGTGATGAAGGGAGGTGTTGCAAAACCTCAAGCCCACACTGCAGTGGCTTGTTCCACACTTGCTTTACAAAGTTGATGGAGTGTTGTTGCTGCTACTATGAAGTGCCAAAGTGCTACTTGAAGTGATGGAAGTGAATAGATAGCAAGAAGTGATACCAAAGAGATGCTAGGAGATTTCCAAAAGGGATGAGTTGCATGAAGAATGAATCTTTTTGAAGGTGAGGTGAAAAGAATAACGCATTTTTAGGTTGGTTGGTGAAAGAGGGATATTACAAATCATTCCCAATAGGAAGTATAATGCCTCTAAAAACTTTAGATGTAGGAATCCATTAGGGACATAAGCGCATTGTGCAAATGTCTGTGCTCCATGCGTGCATCTCCGACAAATATTCTTTTACTGATGCAAAAGACGAATGCCAAGTGGAATGAAGGCAGCTTGTTGATGTGGAATTTTGCCTTTGGATTTGGTTTTCTAAGGTGAGGAAGTGTAAAAGGGGAATTTGCGTAAGGGGTGCAAATTTGTGCCTATACATTTTTCCCCCACTTTAGCGAGCATGAATACTGATGAGTGCTTCGGTAAAGTAGATTGGAAAGGTAGTAGGGTTAGAAATGCATACTTGAACCATTAAGCAAGTAGATCGCGATTTGGAAAACTTGAGAGCACAAGACAAGTAAAGGACTTCATAGCCCCTTAGAACTATGAAGCTATAGAATGAAAGCATCTTATAGGCTCACAGACCTGCAAGGAGGTGACCCACAAGATCTGTTACATGAAGGAAGCTCTAAGAAGTAAGCACTTCACAGGCCTATAGACCTACAAGGAAGGTGTCCTCCAAGATCCCTCACATGAAGGAAATTGAGAAAAGTGCCTCACAGACCCACAAATCTATAAGGAAGGTGTCCTCGAAGATCTCTCACATGAAGGATACCCAAAAAATTACCTTACAGACCCACATACCTACAAGGAAGGTGTCCTCCAAGATCTATCACATGAAGGATACTTAGAAAAGCACCTTACAAACCCGCAGACCTGTAAGGAAGGTGTCCTCTAAGATCTCTCACATGAAGGAAACTGAGAAAGCACCTTATAGACCCGCAGACCTGTAAGGAAGGTGTTCTCCAAGATCTCTCACATGAAGGATACCCAGAAAAGTGCTTTACAGACCCGCAAACCTATGAGGGAGCGTCCCCCAAGATATCTCACATGGAGGAAGCTCAGAGGTGTATGTGCCTTATAGGCTCACAGATCTGTGAGGAAGGTATCCTCGAAGATCTCTCGCATGAAGGAAACCTAGAGAAGGAGACTCCACAGAGTCGAAAAGAGGCTTCACAGGTGCACCTACAAAGAGACATGTTTACTTGCAGATAGAACATGTCTGAAAGTGGCCATACAGGAAATCAATCAAATTGGAAGGCTTTCAAAGGGGTCCCTTGAGAACGAGATGTGAAAAGAGGGGTCCACTCAAGGGACATGCTATTTGAAAGTACAAAAAGGACATTTTTTCTCAAATTAATTTGTCATTAAGGAATCCTTTTGAAAGATGTTCACTTCATCAAGGAATACGAAAGGAAGAAAATGCCCCCTCACAAGGGGAAGATCAGAGTTGCTCCCACCTTAGAGGAAGGTTCTCAAGTGTTGCAAGATGGTGTCCTTGGTATTCCTTGTAGCACATCGCTTGGGTTTGTGACATGGTCTAACTGCTTCCTGTGGATCTTAACTGATGCTTGTATCGGGCATTGATAGGTCGACCTTTTGGTGCAATGACAAGGCCAACAATTGGTATCAGAGCTAGTCATAGGTTCAAACCCCTTGCTTGTGCTGGGGGGATTTTTGCAAGATGGTGTGTCCCTTGGCTTCCTTACAGCACATCGCTTGGGTTTGTAACAGTTTAGCCGCCTCCTATGGATCTTAATTGATGCTTGTATCGGGCATTGATAGGTCAACCTTTTGGTGCAACGATAAGGCCAACATCAAGTTATTTCTTTACAAACACATGATGAAGGAAACACATTCCATTAGGGTTCTAGTCGCGAATACTAGGTTTTTGAAAAAGGAATGTTCATGAGGATTTTCAAGAAAATATTCATTGGCAACTAATACATTTTCTGAAAATTGAAATGTCATAGAAATGGCATTGTCGCACATGAGAGGGAAAACTCAAGCAAAGAAGAGAAAAAGGAAGGAAAAAGAGTGAAAAAGAGATAAACACAATTAAAGGGCATAGGGGTGATCTAATATTTTGGGGTTAGAATTGCTCATAAATATATATAAGTATAGTAATAGTATATAAATGAATTGTCATCAACCCCCTACTATATCAGACCATGTGAAGAATTCACGAGAAGACAAAGTAAAAATAAACAATTGGGTCAACATGGAAGGGAATCCTAAATTCCCCCAACACTTTGCATCATTCCCAATTTACTAAAAGTCAAACACAAACACATTTTGAATGATGAAATAGATAGAAGGTTTACAACACAAAAATCACTTCTATATCCAAGCACCAACAAGGGTGACAGGGGTCATCTAGGAACACATAGCACGATCACGGGGGAAAAAATCACAACACACACACACTCATCCAACCTAAAGATAAAGAAGGGGCCTCCCCCTAACACTGATTGACCAAGAGGTTGTCCACTTCCTACTCTAGATCATCGTAGGGGGAAGGAGGACAAGCCTGCAGTGGTGGAATGTTAAGGGGAGGTGCTTATGACCCTCCCACAACAAGAGTTAGGGAAGAGGGCCTCAGAAGGTCCCCTCCACTAAGCTCTTATGGAGCTAAGGTCAGTGACTTTGTGAAGATCGCTGACAAGGTCGGTACTTCATCCAGAGAGTTAAACATGTACTTTACAAGAGTGCCATGTTTCACCTCAACAGACAGAGAGGACTATGCCCGAGATTGACCACTAGGCTCACTGAATGACTTGAGAGTAGTGACAAACTCAGGGGAAGCCAGGGCTTGCCCCGTTACTAGGACAAAATAAGCTAATGCAAGACCACCTTTCGGAGAAGGTGGGATCCTCTTACTCCCTCCATTGTTGGAGGGGCCATCCTCTACCTTTGGCCTTGTTGGGCGATGTGAACTCCCCACAGACGAGGCGGGAGGCATAGAGGAAGAGGAGGAGGAGAAAGTTGTAGTGGATACTACCAAAGTGTTTGGCATATTCACAGGCTTTTGAAAAGGAGGGACAGGGACATTCGGAAGGGACATCAACAAGGGCCGTTCCGCCAAAGGAGCGATGAACACCTACACCCTTTTGGGGTCAAGCACACTCATGGAAAAAGTTGGAGTTGAGATTGAACGAGAGAAAAGGAGAGGAGAGGGGAAGACATAGAAAGAGGCCCTAACATAGGCGCAGTCATCTCCTTGTCCTTCTTTTGCACAGTGGCCTGCTCAGTTGCAAGAGCCTTTCGCCAACGCTTGCGCTCACGTGTAAGGTGATTTCTATGAATCTTCAAGCTAGAGGCTGGAGGTTATGAAGGAACATAAGGCTCCTACTCAG
>VDFB02021825.1:0-45179 GCA_007258455.2 Sequoia sempervirens
TCGTTCGGGCTCATTCCGACACTTCTAGCCTGAGTTGCTATTTTTAGCAGTATCTGGCACTCAGCGTGGGACCCCTGCTATTTTTAGCAGTATGGATTGATAGCATTCATAATCACTTCAGTGTTCGTCAGTTTCAGACGGCTCGTGCATCGGATGAATAATGAGAAAGATATTAATATTTAATTGAATTAATTAAATATTAATTAATTGGAGTTTATAATATAAAGTTATAATATTTTATTATAACTTAAGTGATTTCAGTGAAGGGGTTGCCCATCATCAGAAAGGGGCCATTTGACGATTAAATTTATAATTAAATATTTGAGCTGAGACTATTGAAAGAATTAAAAAGAAGTCGAATTATTTAAAATTCCCTATCTTTAAGGAATTCGCACTTTTGAGGAAAATATAAGCTTTGCATTGAAAATCGAGCCATTATGTCATATTGAGTTATTGAAAATTGATCAAGTTTGGTCTGAGCACAGAAACTTAGGGTTTCAGTCTTGAATGCATTGGGGAACGAGCCATCTCCAGTGAAAGCAGTTCAGAGGGTGTGAGATATCACCTGATTTATTGCCAGGCAGAGGAATTTCTTCATCCAGAAGAAATTACAGAGCTTCAGAGTTATTAAATCTTCAGGGTTTCAGCTAGCAATTCATTCACAGAGGGATTATCCAATCAAGGCGCACATTTATTTCAGATCTGGAGGTCCAGAGGATAGCCGTACTCTTTTATTTATTATTTGCTGCTGCTTTCAGGGCCGTACTGTACAGTACCAGTCCGTACCATCCATAAAAGGGGCAAACCTTCAAGGGCAAGCAAAACGCCTTTCATTCAGGCTTTCAATCTTCATCATTGGAGGCGCCTTAGTGTCTGGAGCAGTCTGCAACCACGAGACAGAGGGAGAAGGAAGAATTTAATGCAGCCGTACCAGTTCTGGTCCATTTCCAGATTGCTGCAATCTCCAGGTTTTCAAATAAAATCATTGTTTTTTATATTGCATGTTAGTAGATCCTTATTGTAATCGTCTCAGAAGATTTATGAAAAGACTGGCATCCATATTAGCCTAGAATCTATCGTTTTTAGAGTTGATTTATTTTTATTGAATTTATTATTCAATCATTGCAAAATCGCATTATTCTTTTATGCTCAAAAATCACAAAAAAACCAAAAACTTCAAAAACAAACAAAAATCAGTCAGATTCGAGAAACAGGGGAAACTGGGGTTTCTACAAGCTATCATTAACAATAGAAAAGAGCATCCAAAAGATTGAACTAGAGTGTCTGTTATGCCCTCGAAATTATGACACTAAAAACCCTAACATTGAAATACAAATGAATAAATAAAATGAACAACAATACGAATATCAAAAATATAAATATAAATATTAGTAATTTAATATTATTATAATTATAATTATCATAAGATAATATTGTAATTTTAATTATCAGATATTAACAATTTGATATTATTATAATTATAATTATTATGATATAACAATATAAGATATATTAACACAGTGTTCCACGGAGTTTCCTAAAGGGGACGCGTCCCCAGTCGGGGATGTGTCTCGGGGATGGGGGAACAAGGGGTCTAAGTTTGGGGACGGCGGCGGGGTGGCGGCACTGATATACATATGGTACTTGAATAACTAGTTATAAAAAGATGTTTCAAAATAACATTTCAAATTAAACTTTGGCAAATTAGTAAAATTGCAAATACTAACATTTTGAATACTTGAATACTATTAGTAATCAAATAAAATATTAAAATTTGACAAATGAAATTGTCGAATTTGAGATTTCTATTATATGAATATCGAAAATATGACGTCACATCATAATATCATATCATAAAAATGATTACAATGAGTAGCATGATACATTGATATCATAGTTAAAATAAGTACAAAATGCAAAAATGTAGTGAAGGGAGGCCTCTAATCATCCCCAAACTCCTCATCACTCGAACTACTGGAATCCTCACGATCAAGCTCTGCCAAACTAACACCAACCATCCCTACATCTGAAACCAAAACTGAAGCATCCTCATCAATTTGTTCTGGCTCCTCTGGCTCTACATCCCACCGTGTTGTTGGACTCTCTTTGTACAAAAGTGGTTTGCGGTCAATGAGACGCAAAGCACTATGTACAGCCACAAGCTTCTCTGCTCTCCTAGAGGTAAGTTTGTTCCTCTTAAGAGAGTGGATGAAGCTATATGTAAACTAGTTCCTCTCAGCAGTTGAAGAACTAGAAACCTGAGATAACAATCAAATGGCTAGAGTGGTAGTTAAAGATCCCGATCCATGGCAAGTCCACCACAAAATTGGGTCCTTTTGTGCCATAGTTCGCATATCCATCTTGGCTGCATCTAAATAACCCCTAAGAGTGGCAAATTTGGCCCACTCAGTGCGAATCACACTGGCATCTACATCATCATACATCCTCTCAATGCACCTGAAGAACCTTGCCTTCATCTTTGCATCCTCTATTGGTGTCACTCTACCAGGCCTAGTCAAGTACCACTTAGGATTAAGTGCATAGGCTGCCATGTGCAAGGGAGTGTTGAGCTTCTCCCATCTCCTGTGAATGATTGGCTGAATGTGCTCGTGGTAGAATGCTAATGTAGGGTCCCTCTCTCGCACAATAGCCCTCATCAGATCTAGCATAGAATCAATGCACTCATACACCTCTAGAAGGCTAGGTGCATCCACATCCCCATACCTGATAACCTGGAAAACTGGTTTAATGATGGCAACAATATATTTTGCATCAGCCCAGAACACATCGCTCTTCACCGTATCTTTCACCCTCCTCCCCTGCTTTGTCTTAGACTCGGCCCACCTACTCCAATCTGCTTTCATGACCATGAGTTGCAGTGCCTCTTGCAACTCAATCATTTTGTCCAAGAGAATGAAATAGGAAGCATATTTCGTATTAGTAGGTTTCAGGAACTCCTTCTTAGCGAAGGTCCTGAAGAGTGCATGTGATGTGTGGTGGTTGCAGATAAACATCTACACATCTCTCGCATCATTAACCACTGCTCTAATCCAATCAATCTTTCCCATGTCCTTGAGTGCATTGTTCATGGCATGCACACAACATGGGGTCCATCAAATATGCCGATAAGTAGCCTCAACAAGTCTCCTTGCAGCTTTGCACACATGTGCAACATTTGTCACAACTTGGACCACATTTTGTGGCCCAACCTCCTCAATAGCATCCTTGAGAACCTTAAACTGAAAATCAGCATCTTTGCGATGCCCTGAACAATCAATTGCCTTAAGAAAATATGGGCCCTCAGTACATGTAACCATGATGTTAATGAGTGGACAATGGCTAATGTCTGTCCACCCATCCATGACTATGCTACATCCTGTCTTAACCCAACACTCCTTCATCTTCTCCATCAACAAATTGATCTTGGAATAGTTCTTATCCAAGATCGTGGTCCTCAATTTCATCTCACCTGGTGGCACATATGATGGTCCTCCCTTTGCCACCATCATATCCTTATAATAAGGAGATCGGGCAACATGAAACGGGATGCCATTGGCAAAGAAGAACTTGCCAATGGCATCATCTATGTCATCCTTGAGCTGCACATTAAACAAATCTACTATGGGGTTACTTTGAGTTTGACTTTGCAATTTTCGTTTCCCCCTCCCCTCTCCTGCATAGGCACTAGAAGAAGAACCTGGTGTCCCTCCTACTCTCGTCTGCAAAGTATGGCTGGATCTCTGTTGCTGGCTATGCTAAAGATGTGTCCTATGAAGCAAAGTAGTAGGCACAGGTGCAGCTAGAGTATCATCAGGAACACCACATAACTTATTTATTTCAACTTTGAATTTCATGTTTTCTGGTTTTGCCAAAAAATCACATATCCTGAAATGTGCTAGTCAATTTTTTTTTTGAAATTATCAAAACACAACCAACACTATGCCAATGGATTAGCGTTAGCTTCAAAACTGGAATCAAATGAAATGCACTCAATGCCAAGAATGTGCACACAAGATCCTTTAGAAGGCGAGGTGCTAACATATAGCGGAGGAAACTGAATTATAAATGAAGTTACTACAACTGGAAGCAGAAAGAGGCGGTGAAGCAGCCATGAACAATTTCCGCACTACCACTTATTAAGTGGGGGGAAAAATGAAACAAACAATTCAAACTAATTCATCCGCTGCGGCGGGCATCCACTCAACAGTGGGAATTCTCCACTTTCCAGTGGGTAATAAATGAAAGATTAGAATGTTCTTTTTCCACACTAGCGGTAAACCATCCAGGGGTTACAAATATGAAATTAAACACAAGAATATGCAACAATTAAAATGACGACTGAAACAGTACTATTGTTTACAGTCTTACAATATAAATAACAGCTGCAAATTACAAGAGATTTACAATAGAATCAAAGCACAATTGATAGAAGATGATCACCACAATAAATTATCTCTCAAATGTTGGAAACATAACCAAAATCTGAACTTCTAGAGGTCTGATAATAATAACCAACAAACTGAAAATGATAAACCAGCAAACTGTAAATTAATGAAATGCTCACAACTACTTCAAAATACCTCCAAATGGAATGAAATGAATTGCAATGACTTTCTGGAGGATAGGCGCCCAATATGCAATGGAAAAATTGCATCAAAACTCCACCAATAATTTATCATGGACTTCAATGCCCTCTTGAAATGGTACGACCTGCTGAAAGGGGCGATTTTGCAAGATAAAATAAAATACTTCGAATTAAATTCCAATCTTCTGTGGAAAGGGTTGCCCTTGGTCTAGAATCACAAAGCATCAATACCCAGAATGAGATTGAATTTGCTTAAAAAGCTGCTAACAAAAATCACTTTCAGCTGTAGAAATACCAGCAACACAAAACTAGAAAACATCACCAAAATTCTCCACTTTGAAGCCCAAATCTGCTAGTCTGAATGAGAAGCAGCAATAAACCAACTAGGTGTTATCTTTCAAGCACAAAATTGGACAAATGCTAGGAGGTAAGCATTCCTCGAAGCCAAATTCACAATGTCATTTTGACAGCATAACATTAGCATAAACAATGGATTATAAAAGCTGGAGCAAAACTTCTCTTTTATAGAAAAAGAGGTTACTTTTCAAATTCCCAAAACTCCTCCAAGAATGGGACGCCAAAAGTCTTCTTTGAAATATTTTAAAATTCAAAATATTAAATCCTCCTTTAGAATGGTGTCCACTTCAAGGCACAATAAAACTTTATTAAATATTTAATATCTCCTTCATGAGGGCGTCCCCCTTCATGGCCACCTTTTAAACACAACTTAAAATTAATAAACTAGGCCAAGGGGTCAACTTGAAATTAAAACATTAATGCCTTGAAATATATTATTTCACCAAATAATGCTTTTTAAAGCCAAAATCAAACCCAAGCAACTGCTCCAACTGAAAATGACTTACTGAAGTGCTGACAACTGATCACTGCCAAAAATAGAATTTACTAAAAATAGTAAATTCCGAAAAATGCCAAAAAATGCCAAGCAAAGGAAACCCTAATTTCACTTCTGATCAGCGTACGGATTTCCGGAAATAGGCTATCAGTCACAGAAGAGCATATGGCCAAAATGGGGACATTACATATCCCCACACCTTTTCCTCTAATGAAAAGAAGGTGTGCATTAACTCTAGTGATGCTGCCATACCACCCCTCACCACAAAAAATGCACTTCCACCTCCTTGTGCCACCAGATGTTGCCCCTTGCTTGCTTAGATATTTTGTTGCAAATTGTTTGAGAGGGGATTTGGGATCAAAAGGGCCCCTAGCATACTTTGCCAATACTGCAAAAGGGCACTCTAAAGTACTTGCTTCACTTGCCATGGAACTAGTTTGGGCTTCATGCTCAGCCCCATGGTCATCCCCCTCAGCCTCAGGTGCATATTCAGGATCAGTATCACTATGTGAATGAACCTTATCCTCACTCATGTTGATGTCATGAGAGCTCATCGTGACACCGCAATAAACAAATAAATTCTATAAGTGCCTAGTTTCAGCCTAGTTTAACAAATTTGAAAATAAAATTTTAAAATCTCATGATGAATCTTGATGGAAAGATTGAAAAAAAAAATGAGCCTTGAAATGAAAATTAAAAATATGAATATGCAATTGCAGCCATGTATATGAAATTATGATTAATTTTTTAATCATAATTTCATAGACATGGCTACAAATGCATATTCATGTTTTCATTTTCATTTCAATGCCCATTTCAAACATCAAATTACATTTTCAAAATAAATTTAAAAACTTGGAAAACAAAACAAATTTATTTTTTTGAAAAAACTAAGAAAAACAGTCACAAAACCCTACCTTGTGCTTGAAAAATCCTTCAAAATTGGTGTAGGATGCTCCTCCTCTTCTTCTTCTTTCTCCTTCTCACCCCTCTTGCACTTGCAGCACCTCAAACTCACTCTTTCACTCACTCTTCTCACTGGTTTTCCTCTTCTTCACCTAGCTGCTGCAAAACATCAAATGCATATGTGAGTAAAAAATGAGCAATTAGTGTTTTATTTCATTTAGAGGCTTTGAGATGGGTCCCACAAGCCTTTAGGGTTCGGCCCCGAGCACAAAGACCAATAAAAATAAAAGAAAAAAAAAACACTTTTAAAACCGTCCCAGTGCGGGGGATGCCTGGGAATCTCCGAGATACTCTGTAGAAACCCTTGTTTCCCCTGTCTTTTGAATCTGACTGTTTTTATTGTTTTTTGAAGGTTTTTGGTTTTTTTGTGATTTTTGAGCATAAATGTAATAATGTGATTTTTGCAAGAATTCAATATAAAATGCAAATAAATTCATACAATTCTGGAAATGATAGAATCTATCGGAAATACTGATGCCAGACTATTTATTTATCTTCAGGATTTATTACAAATGAGATCCAATAACGTGCAAGTAAAAGGCAACGATTTTTATGAAAACCTGGTATTTGCAGCAATGAATGATCTTCAAGAAAATGTACGGCTGAAAGGAATATCCATTTTCTCCTTCTGTTAATGTCTGCTGATGATGCTAGAAAGATAGGCGCCTCCAGAGATGAAGCCAGACTAGCAAAAGAGATGGCGATTTGCTCAAAGAAGAGAAGTACGGCTTTTCTTGAAAGTACGGCCTGGTACAGAATGGTATGGCTCTGTCAGATCAGCAAGTACAAATGTACGGCTTTTTGAAAACAGTGTCCAGACCCTAGAATATGATGCGCCTTAGTTGAAGTATGCTTTCTGGATGAAACCCAAACAAAAACTCTAAAAGTGAATGATCTGTGAATGCTCTGTAATTTCTTCTGAATGAAGAAATCTCTTTGCCTGGCAATAAATCGGATGATATTTCACAACCTCTGAATTGCTTTCACTGGAGATGGCTCGTTCCCCAATGCTCTGAGACTGAAACCCTTGGCTTCCGTGCTCTGGTTGAAGACTTGATCAATTTTCCATACTCAATAACATAATGAGCTCGAATTTCAATGCAAAACCTTATACTCTTTGAAAAGTGCGATTTTCCTCAATTAGGGATCATTAAAATAAATTCGAACTTCCTCATTTAATTTTTCAATAGTTTTTAAATCACATTTTAATTATAAAATATAATTAAAATGGCCCCTTCCATGATGGGCGACCCCTTCAGCCAAAATCACTTAAGTTATAATATTTAAAATATTATAACTTTTTAATATAAGCTCCAATAATTAATATTTAATTAAATCAATTAAATATTAATATCTCTCTCGATATATACCCGATGCACGAACCGTCTGAAGCTGACGAATAAGGAAGTGATTCTGCACGTGATCAAACCCTACTGCTAAAAATCGCAGGGGTGCTCCGCTGAGTGCCAAAAACTGCTAAAAATAGCAATCCGAGCAAAAAGTGTCCGAATGAGCCCGAACGAAAGCCAACTGATAACAAACTGACAACTGAAGCCAAGCCAAGCTCCATCAAGACCCTCTATCCATCCTATCGCCTACGAGGGTCATATAATAGGCTAATCATATGCTCCGAGAGATGTCAACTAGAAGGGGACATGACAGTCCGCCCCTCTTGAAATTGCTTGTCCTCAAGCAATCTCAACGCCGGATGCTGCAGAATATCCTTGCTCTCCCATGTAGCATCCTCCAGCGGCAAATCTCTCCATTTCACTAGATATTCCCTGATAGTCCTCCTACGCAACTGTCTCTCTGTACTCCAGGATAGACTCAGGTACTAAAATCAACTTTCCCTCGTCATCTAAGGGAGGACTGCAGAGGGTACCACACGGTGTCCCAACGCCTTCTTGAGATGTGACACATGAAAAACATTGTGTACCCTGCTCTCTGCCGGAAGCTCTAGCTCATAAGCCACCTCTCCAACACGCCTCAGGATCCTGAAAGGACCATAATATCGTGGTTTAAGCTTCTCTGACCCACTCTTCCTAAGAGTGGACTGACGGTAGGGCTGCAGCATAAGATAAACCATGTCACCCACCTTAAAATGCCTCTCTGTTCTCTTCTGATCTGCATACTGCTTTTGCTGATTTTGTGCCTTGGCAATATTCTCCTTGAGAGCCCTCATGGTATCCTGACTCCCTGCAACAAGTCTCCAGCACTCGGCACTCTACTATCACTCAGTAGCAAATCCAGAAAACTCAGCGCCTCATAACCGTACAACGCCATAAAAGGGGACATCTGAATGGTCATATGGAATGTCGTGTTGTAGCAATACTCGCACAAGTGAATCCATTTGACCCATGCATTTTGCTGCCCCGCGATATAATTCCTGAGGTAACCTTCCACCCACTTATTCACTATTTCCGTCTGCCCATCTGTCTGCGGGTGGTAACTGGTGCTCGGTGTAAGCTCGGTCCCACAGATTCTGAACACCTCCTGCCAGAAGTGACTCAAGAACCGACTATCTCTGTCGCTCACTATGCTCCGAGGCAACCCATGCAGTCTGAATACCTTACGGAAGAAGACCTCTGCTACCTGTGTAGCTGTGTAGGTAGTGGTAATCGGAAAGAAGTGGGCATACTTCGTCAGCCGATCCACAACCACATATATGCAATCTCGTCCTTGGGCTTTCAGCAAGCCCGTAATGAAATTCATCGACAGGCATTCCCACTTCCTGTCAGGAATCGGAAGTGGCTGCAATAGTCCTGCCGGGTATGTGTTCTCCTGCTTGTTCTGCTGACAAACAGGGCACTCACGCACATACTGAAGAACATCTGCCTTAAGTCCTTTCCATGTGAATCTCTCCCGAATCTGTCTATAGGTTTTGAAATACCCGGGATGTCCTGCTGTAGGTACATCATGAAAGGCTCGCATGATAATGTTCTTCACCTCTGATCCTGGGGTCAAATAAACCCTGTTCTTGTAAATGATCAAGTCATTCACAAGCGTGTATCTAGTATCAATCGTCGATCCCTCAACGATGCTGGAAGCCCAAGTATCCTTGGCATACTCTGCCACAATCATATGCCTCCAATCCTCCGTAATATGAACCATAGAGCTCAAATATGGCCTGCATGAAAGAGCATCAGCTACTACATTCTGGGTTCCTTTGATATAAGAGATATCAAAGTCATATGCCTGCAATTTATTAACCCACTTCTGTTGGCGATCATTGAGAGCCCGCTGCCCTAGGAAGTGTCTCAAACTGTTGTGGTCAGTTTTGATGCAAAATTTGCTGCCAACAAGATATTGCCTAAATTTTGCTAAGGCATGCATTATAGCGAGCATCTCCTTATCATAAATGTTGTAGAGTCTCTCTGGCCCTCTGAGTTTACGGCTCTCATATACACTAGGGTGCTTGTCCTGCATAAGCACCGCTCCAATGCCCTCTCCTGATGCATCGCACTGAAGCTCAAAAGGCTTCGAAAAGTCTGGTAGTGCCAATACAGGGCATGTAGTCATCAACTCCTTAAATCTCACAAAACATTCCTGTGCTTCAGGAGTCCAATAGAATGCACCTTTTTTCAACAAGTCCGTCATAGGTGCTGCATTTCGTGAATAACCATTCACGAATCTGCGGTAAAACCCACACAAACCTAGAAATCCTCGCAGCTGTGTAAGGTTTGCAGGTGTAGGCCAGTCAATAATAGCGCGGATCTTTTCAGGATCCATCCGCACTCCCTCTGCACTGATGATATGACCTAAGTATAACAATTCGATCATCCCCAAATCACATTTGGACTCCTTGGCGTACAAGGACTCCCTCTCCAGAATACTCAACACGGTCTCCAGGTGAGCCAAATGCTCCTGCCAAGTCCTGCTGTAAATAAGAATATCATTGAAGAAGACCAGTACGAATCTCCTCAGCAGTGAATGAAAAACCCTGTTCATGGTGGACTGAAAAGTAGCTGGCGCATTAGTGAGCCCAAATGGCATCACCACAAACTCAAAGTGCCCACAATGACAACGGAAGGCAGTCTTCTCTATGTCCTGCTCACAAACCCTGATCTGATGATATCCTGACCTTAAGTCGATTTTAGTGAAGTAGCGTGCACCATGGAGCTCATCAATAAGCTCGTCTATACGAGGTATTGGATACCTGTTTTTGATAGTCCTCTTATTCAGGACTCTGTAGTCTATGCACATGCATAAAGTACCATCCTTCTTCACCAAAACAACTGAAGAAGCGAATGGTGATTTGCTAGGTCGAATGTGACCCATAGCAAGTAACTCCTTGATCGTTTTCTCGATCTCATCTTTCAACCACTTGGGATGTCTATAAGGAGTAATCATAACGGGCTTAGTGCCCTCCTCAAGCTCAATAATATGCTCAATGCCCCTATCTGGAGGTCTCCCTGGTGGAATATCGCTGAATACCTTATCATGCTTGACTCTCAACTGCTGTATGTCAGGATGATATTCAGTCTTCTGCTGTCCCTCCTGTATAGGTGCCAATGTGCACTCGTCAGCCTACTCTACCATGTCGTGCCGCATGAGCCTCTCCATCCGACGAAAGGAAATAGTTTTGATGTTGCTGTCCCGAATTGCTTTCAGAATATGTGTCTTCCCATCCACATCAAAACGGATCTCCATGTCCTTGAGACGAAGAGTGACTTCCTCAAGGGAATGAAGCCACTTCATACCCAAGACCAAATCGATATCCCCCATGTTCACTACGTAGTAATCAGCCTTGAACTCATAATTGTTCAAGCATAAGGGGAGATCCTTAATCATGTGTTCACACCTCAGAGTGTAACCGTCGGCCACCTTAACCCTAATTCCTTCGAACTCCTCAGTGATGAGTCCGCGTTTCTCAACAAATCTAGCATCGATAAAATTATGTGTGGCTCCTGTGTCAAGAAGGGTGATGACCCTCTGTCCTGCTAAAACTCCACGGAGTTTGAATGAACCCTCCTGCTGAATGCTAGATAGGCGTGCCTCTGCACCTGAAGCTCTGACTCTGTCTCTGCCTTAGGCTCTGAAGCCTTTGACTCTGACTCCTCAGAACTCTCCTGCTGTTCGGAATTCTCTGACTCCGAATCCTTATAATACGCCCACATCACTCGATTTGCCTTGCCCTTAGGCCTCAAAGGACAATCGTGATTGGCGTCATAGGGACCTTTGCGGTAGAAGCAAAGCTTCTTCCTGCGTAGATCATTAAGAGCCTCTCGATCCAAAGGTGGTGCTGCTGATTTACCCTTTGAATCATTCTTGAAATCTAATTTTTCTTTGTTAAAATCAGACTTCTCTCTGTTTTTGTTGAAGCCCTTATTATCCCTGAAAGAAGAATTGTTTCTGGAGTTGAATCTACTGGATGGTGCTGCCAACTCCATACTACGTGCTTTCTTCATCGCTTTCTGTAACGAAGGAGGATCAAAGGCTTTGATCCAACCTCTCAATGGCTCTGTCAGTCCCTCCATGAAAAGCACTACTAGTCGCCTCTCTGAAATATTCGGAACCATAACTGATAACTTTTGAAAGTCACCAATATACGACTCCAAACTACCACTCTGTCTCAACTGAGCCAAGTCTCTAAAATAGGATTCTGGATCCTTCCTGTCAAACCGCTCCACCAACCTGTCAACAAACTCCTGATATGAAGTGATCCGATCATGCTGGAGTGTCACCATCCCGTGGTGCCACCAGTCGTAAGCTACTCCCTCCAGATGTAATGTCGCATACCTGATAGCATCTCTCTCAGCCATCGGACGCAATGTGAGGAACGTGTCTAGCTTACTGATCCAGGCCTGAGCTGTGACCTTACCTCTACCATCGAACATCGATAGATTAAGCCTGTTTGTAGCATGTTTCAAATCGTGGTTCTGATATCTAGGTCTCCAATCCTGTCGACCCCTGTGATGTTCTCTCTTCTGTATAATGAATCTGTCAAAGGTAATCCTTTCTCTGACATCTAGTGGTACTAAATCCCACTCCTCGTTCGCTGCCATAAGTGTGTCTGCGAACAACTCCTCATGCTCCTCACTTGCCATAGCCTCATCGGCCTCCTGTCTCACAAAAGTAGGCCTAGTGGGCCTATCTGCCGTCCGTGAAGCAGTCCTAGGTGCTCTTCGTGATCCTGCATCACTCCTATCCTCGTCACGATGTGGTGACGGTCTCCTCGGAGTACCTAATCTCTGAAGTGCTACTGTCAACTGCTACAACACATCATTAGACTGCCGTTGACCTGCTCGTAAATCTCTAAGAGCGAGTAGAACCTCTGCATCGTCCTGATCCCTAGGGTTTTGAGGGATCTCTGTTCTAGGATTATCTGTTCTGTCAGCCATGTTTCCCGGCTGCCTGTTCAAACCCTGTTGCCTGTCAATCAAGGCTCGCCTGCGTGTATAATACCTGTGTGACCCAACCTCTTCTGGCTGCATAAGAGTGCTAAACCCTCAGGATGGCAGGATTTGGCTTTGATACCACTGTAGAAACCCTTGTTTCCCCTGTCTTCTGAATCTGACTGTTTTTATTGTTTTTTGAAGGTTTTTGGTTTTTTTGTGATTTTTGAGCATAAATGTAATAATGCGATTTTTGCAAGAATTCAATATAAAATGCAAATAAATTCATACAATTCTGGAAATGATAGAATCTATCGGAAATACTGATGCCAGACTATTTATTTATCTTCAGGATTTATTACAAATGAGATCCAATAACATGCAAGTAAAAGGCAACGATTTTTATGAAAACCTGGTATTTGCAGCAATGAATGATCTTCAAGAAAATGTACGGCTGAAAGGAATATCCATTTTCTCCTTCTGTTAATGTCTGCTGATGATGCTAGAAAGATAGGCGCCTCCAGAGATGAAGCCAGACTAGCAAAAGAGATGGCGATTTGCTCAAAGAAGAGAAGTACGGCTTTTCTTGAAAGTACGGCCTGGTACAGAATGGTATGGCTCTGTCAGATCAGCAAGTACAAATGTACGGCTTTTTGAAAACAGTGTCCAGACCCTAGAATATGATGCGCCTTAGTTGAAGTATGCTTTCTGGATGAAACCCAAACAAAAACTCTAAAAGTGAATGATCTGTGAATGCTCTGTAATTTCTTCTGAATGAAGAAATCTCTTTGCCTGGCAATAAATCGGATGATATTTCACAACCTCTGAATTGCTTTCACTGGAGATGGCTCGTTCCCCAATGCTCTGAGACTGAAACCCTTGGCTTCCGTGCTCTGGTTGAAGACTTGATCAATTTTCCATACTCAATAACATAATGAGCTCGAATTTCAATGCAAAACCTTATACTCTTTGAAAAGTGCGATTTTCCTCAATTAGGGATCATTAAAATAAATTCGAACTTCCTCATTTAATTTTTCAATAGTTTTTAAATCACATTTTAATTATAAAATATAATTAAAATGGCCCCTTCCATGATGGGCGACCCCTTCAGCCAAAATCACTTAAGTTATAATATTTAAAATATTATAACTTTTTAATATAAGCTCCAATAATTAATATTTAATTAAATCAATTAAATATTAATATCTCTCTCGATATATACCCGATGCACGAACCGTCTGAAGCTGACGAATAAGGAAGTGATTCTGCACGTGATCAAACCCTACTGCTAAAAATAGCAGGGGTGCTCCGCTGAGTGCCAAAAACTGCTAAAAATAGCAATCCGAGCAAAAAGTGTCCGAATGAGCCCGAACGAAAGCCAACTGATAACAAACTGACAACTGAAGCCAAGCCAAGCTCCATCAAGACCCTCTATCCATCCTATCAGCCTACGAGGGTCGCATAATAGGCTAATCATATGCTCCGAGAGATGTCAACTAGAAGGGGACATGACATGCTCGAGGGACCCCTGGACGTCCTTGAGACGTCCGGAGATGCCCCAGGCGTCCCCCGCGTCTCCTTGGCGTTTCTCACGTCCCGGCGGCGGTGGCAAGATGGCAGAGGGACGTCTCTCAGCCGTCTCCAAGTCTCTAAAACGTCTGGGACGGGGGGACGGCTAAAATTTGGGGGGGGACGTATCCCCGTGGAACACTATATTAACATATTAATATAAAACATAAATAATATATTTATTAGAAATGGCAGTGATTCTATTCATGATATGCAGCGATTCATTTGATGTTAAAATAGCAACGAATTATCTTAAAAGATTATAAGAGAGTTAGCAATTACTATGAGGGAAGGGAGATCATTATCTAAGGCAACGCTTACTTTCCAAAGCTTTTCTAAAGGAAAAGTCATTTCTTAACCAAATAGTTGTCTATTTCAAAGGGTTGCCTCTTTCCTTGAAGGCATAATACATATAAAAGGAGATTGTAATTTGAGAGGAAGGAAAGGACAGCAGCAGGACAAATACATTTTATATGGAGGCAATTAATATCTTAGAATATAAAAAAGGGATATATATATATATATATTTTTGAGTTTGGAGGAAGATGGCAGCAATCAGAAATAAAGAATAATTTGCATTCAGAAATGGAGGAATAAGAAATAGTCTGCACTCAGAAAGGCAGCAGCCCCTAAATATAATAGGGGATTGATATCATGAGTAAGATAGTTCAAGGAAAGATAAATGAAGATAAGTGATGAATCAATAAGGGAAGTAAGTCAAATATAATTACACACACACACACACACATATATATAAATATATAGATTATCTATACATATGAATTATATTCGATTATGCAATAATGATGCTTTCAACAATTATTAATCCTTATCAGTATCTATTGTTGATGTTTGCAGCGTCGGTCTCCACTTCTAGCGATCTCCTTGATGACAACATAAATTAAATAATAACTAAGGCTATTTAATTTATAGCGATTGGATGAATTCAAGAGACACGTCTTTAATAATAAATGGTGATCAATTATTGAAGAGGCTCGAATTATGAAGAGGCACGAATTGTTAATGAAGCCAACCTCTCTTGCATGGGCGCAATTTTATTGAAGAGGCACATCTCTCTATGTTGGGCCGACTTGTTATTTTGAAAGGACACGTCCTTCCCTATCACTTGTATATATTTGCATTGTTCCATCTCATTGTATCATCGATTTTATTGTTCTTGCATTCCTTCTACTTGGCGCTAATTTGTACAAGGCAGATTGAAGTTCATCAAAGATTAAGTTCGGCTTTATTGAAGGCTGTGAGTTGATCAGCGATTTGTCTCTATATGTTTCTGTGTGCATCATAATATTGATGCTTGTATATAGGCCTTCATATCGGCCTCTTGTAAGGAGATCATCATTGTGATAATTCAATATATAAGTGATATATTGTTGTTGGGTTTTTCTCCCTCAAGAGGAGGGTTTTCCCAGGGTATCTACTGTGTTCTTGTGTCTGATTTTGAATTAAATTCTGTACATTAAATCTGATAATAAAACTAACATTTATTTATTTGATTTAATCTATTTGATTCTCTTCAAGCAATATCTTTGGAATATTAGAATATATCGATTAAGGAGGAGAAACATACAGACCAGGAGACAAAGGAGAATCTGTCTAGTTCATCACTATAGATTGCTATTATCAAATATATCTTATATTCAGGTGTATTTTCTGCCAATCATTGCTTACATGTGTATAATTTCTGATGATAAATATGCATGTGTCTGGAACCCACCTTGTGGGAAGGGTCTGGGGTGAAGTGGTAAGAGCCTAAAAGAGCCCACTTGCGACCTCTGCCCAATCCCACAATGAGGATGGGTATGGGGTGAAGTGGTAAGTTGGCAAATGTCTTCCGGAAGTCGTGGCCTTGATGGGGAAAGCAGATACAAGTTGCCAAGGGGGAGGGTTGTGGTATACACTCTCTTAGGCTTGGTATATGGCTTTGAGCGGACCCCTCATGTCCCTTCTCCCAATTTCTTAATATGTTTGCATTGTTGATAACCTCTAGATGTGATGCAATTGTCTAACCCTAACAAGCATATATACATATTTGCATATATTGTTCATGTAGTGAACGCAGGATTCCAATCCAAGATTACATCATTAAAGAGATTTATTTAATAAGGTGAAACTCTAACCCTAATTTGTTGCAAATTGTGATCAATAGGTGAATTCTACGACAAATCAGGATAGGGGACATTACAGTGGTATCAGAGCATCTTTCCTGCCATCATGTGTATACTTCATGTATTACGTGTATTCATGTGTATGCTTCATGTATTACATCGATTCACGTGTATGCTTCATGCTTCTTGTGTATACTTCATGTATTACGTGACGTGTATGCTTCATGCTTCCTGTGTATGCTTCATGTATTACGTGTATTCACATGTATGCGTCATGCTTCCTGTGTATAATTTATGTATTACATGTATTCATGTGAATACTTTGCATACTTTGTATTCAAGTGTATACTTTGTGGCTTACGTGTATTCAAGTGTATACCTTGTGACTTACATGTATTCAAGTGCATACTTTGTGACTTATGTGAACTCAAGTGTATACCTTATGACTTGCGTGAATTCAAGTTGTATACTTTGCAATGTACATGTATTCATGTGAATACTTTGTGACTTACGTGTATCCGTATGTATACTTCATGACTTACATGTATTCATGACAATACTTTGTGACTTACGTGTACCCATGAGTGTGCTTTGTGACTTACATATATTCAAGTATATACTTTGTGATTTATGTGTATCCAAGTGTATACTTTGTGACTTACATATATTCACGTGTATACTTTGTGACCTACATGTATTCATGTGACTATGTGTATACTTTGCAAATTACATGCTCTGTGACTTGCGTGTATGTATTTAAGTGTATACTTTACGACTTACATGTATTCATATGTATGCTTTGTGACTTTGTGTATTCGTGCGTATACTTCATGTATTATTCACATGTATGCTTCATGCTCTTGTGTATACTCTATGTATCACATGTATTCGTGCTTCGTATTTATACTTTAGGTATCACGTGTATCTATGTGTTGCTTCATGTATCTTTAACGAGATGTGTTCTTATGATTACTTTATGCTTAAAATTTATGGAAGTGTTAAAACTTGTCTGTCAAAATGTTTCTGGAGTGAGAAGCACTAACAAATTAACTTATCTAAAACTGAATTATTATTACCATCCAAATGCAATAATGAAGAGTAACTATTGAAGTGAAAAGTTGTGACTCCCTCAAATTTGTGATACAAAAGGGAGGGCATTTCATCCATAGCATCATTTGAGGGATTCAATTAAAAAAAATAGAACCTTAAGTAACCTTGCAAGAGACTTAATTAGGTTCTCCAAGATAGTGGAAATGTGGAAAATGTGAAAAGATGTGACCCTCCAAATATGAAAGACTATGACTCCCTCAATAATAAGATATAAAAAGAGGGAACCACCTCCTTGTAAAGAAACCATCAATAGGAAGTGAATCTAACAATCAACTTTGAAGTAAAGTATCAAGGACAGCCATGAAGAGTGGCAACTCCTTCAAGAAATGAATATGAGGGATGAATCAATTCATTGACATTCAATAGGCGAACTTCACTCAAGAAATCAAGCAATCATTGTTCAAGCAAACGTCACCCATCTTTTCGTCAAAAAAAAATCAAGAATCAAAATATCAAAATTTTCCAAGGAAGGAACAATCAATTATGACCACTCAACATAGCGAATCTAATGATATTACTTGACCTCCATGGAAATCCACACATTGCCATCACTAGTTGTCACAGAAACTTAGGCACAACCAAAGATACAAAGATAGCGTTAAGATTAACTTTCAAACTTCGAGTGCATTAAGGTACCATCTTGACCTAGGATGGTCAATCTCTTAAAAGCCAAAACAACATTTTTGAGGAAAGGTAAAGAAGACAATTTTTTTGGACTCTTGAGAAATCTTAAAGAAATGTGGTAGATCTCTCATAGGGTTTATTCATCAAGCTTCATGAAGGAGGACACAATTGTTCTAATAAAATTTGTTCCACTTATTTTTTACAAACCTTAATGCATAACACATATAATCTATCCCACACTCATAGAAACAATAGTGATGCATGGATTGACCTTGTAACCTACAACATGTAATAAAGGACACCAAGATTTTTTTTCCCTCAAATTGGCTTGCACAAAGGATCTTGGTGGTAATGAACTGAGAGAAAACTTGTCTTAAATAACAAAGTCTTGGCAAATTCCAACTCTTGGCTTGGTTGTTGAGGACAATAAATTACCCGCATACTTAAAGGATGATTATTAACCTTATTGGTAGTAAGCTGAGGCAAGTATATTAAGAGCTACTCTCTAAGGACATAAAGTCAAACATAGCCAAAATAATCATCACTTGGTTTAGAACTTCCCGTCCCTATCAAAGTATCACAACTGAAGCCAATATCCTCACAAAAGGGAGCAATATTTAAAGATTTACAAATCTTAGTCCATGATTACTTTAGGACAACCAAATCTTGGGCAAGGTGGACTGTCATGCCCCCAAAATTATGACACTAAAAACCCTAACATTGAAATACAAATGAATAAATAAAATGAACAACAATACGAATATAAAAAATATAAATATAAATATTAGAAATTTAATATTATTATAATTATAATTATCATAAGATAATATTGTAATTTAATTATCAGATATTAACAATTCGATATTATTATAATTATAATTATTATGATATAATAATATAAGATATATTAACATATTAATATATTAATATAAAACATAAACAATATATTTATTAGAAATGGCAGTGATTCTATTCATGATATGCAGTGATTCATTTGATGTTAAAATAGCAGCGAATAATCTTAAAAGATTATAAGAGAGGTAGCGATTACTATGAGGGAAGGGAGAGCATTATCTAAGGCAGTGTTTACGTTCCAAAGCTTTTGTAAAGGAAAAGTCGTGTCTTAACCGACTAGTTGTGTCTATTTCAAAGGGTTGCCTCTTTCCTTGAAGGCATAATACATATAAAAGGAGATTGTAATTTGAGAGGAAGGAAAGGACAGCAGCAGGACAAATACATTTTATATGGAGGCAATTAATATCTCAGAATATAAAAAAGGGATATATATATATTTTGAGTTTGGAGGAAGATGACAGCAATCAGAAATAAAGAATAATCTGCATTCAGAAATGAAGTAAGGAGGAATAAGAAATAGTCTGCACTCAGAAAGACAGCAGCCCGTAAATATAATAGGGGATTGATATCATGAGTAAGATAGTTCAAGGAAAGATAAATGAAGATAAGTGATGAATCAATAAGGGAAGTAAGTCAAATATAATTACACACACACACACATATATACATATGAATTATATACAATTATGCAATAATGAAGCTTTCAGCAATTATTAATCCTTACTAGTATTTATTTATTTGATTTAATCTATTTGATTCTCTTTAAGCAATATCTTTGGAATATTAGAACAAATCGATTGAGGAGAAACATACAAACCAAGAGACAAAGGAGAATCTGTCCAGTTCATCACCATAGATTGCTATTATCAGATATATCTTATATTCAAGTGTATTTTCTGCCAATCATTGCTTACATGTGTATGCATTTTGCCATGAATAATTAAATATGTTTCATGTATAATTTCTGATGATAAGTATGCATGAGTGTCTGGAACCCACCTTGTGGGAAGGGCCTGGGGTGAAGTGGTAAGAGCCTAAAAGAGCCCACTTGCGACCTCCGCCCAAACCCACAATGAGGATGGGCCTGGGGTGAAGTGGTAAGTGCCAAAAGAGCCCACTTGCGACCTCCACCCAATCCCATAAGTTGGCAAGTGTCTTCCGGGAGTCGTGGCCTTGATGGGGAAAGCAGATACAAGTCGCCAAAGGGGAGGGCTGTGGTATGCACCCTCTTAGGCTTGGTATATGGCTTTGGGCAGACCCATCATGTCCCTTCTCCCAATTTCTTAATATGTTTGCATTGTTGATAACCTCTAGATGTGATGCAATTGTCTAACCCTAACAAGCATATATACATATTTGCATATATTGTTCATGTGGTGAACGCAGGATTTCAATCCAAGAATACATCATTAAAGAGATATGTAGAAACCCTCTGTTTCCCCGTTTATGAATCTGACTGATTTTTGTTTGTTTTTGCGTTTTTCTGATGTTTTTGGTGTTTTTGTGCAATAAAGAGGTAATGCGATTTTTGCAAGAATTGATAATAAATTCAATAAAAATGCTAATGTGATGTCCCCATCCTAGTCAGCGCAGCTGATGACGAGGTTAGCCTATTATTTCGATCCTCGTAGGCTGACAGGAGTGTGCAGAGGATCATCTGGGGCAGTTGCTCAGTGTTTGGTAGCTCCAGTGTTGCAGTTGTTTCAGGTTGGGCCTTCGCAGAATCTTTCAGAGTGCATTTTTCAGGGACTTTCTATTTTTAGAAAGTTAGGTCAGGCGGAAGCTGGTATTTTGGGCAGGGCCCTGGTTCAGCCATTCAGCTCAGAGTCGACCCAGTTCTACAGTTTGATGATCAGACGGAGAAATAAGGAGTATTTAATGATTTATTAAATATTTAATATTTTGACTTTATATTAAAGTCACTTTATTGAAATATTTAAATATTTAATTAATTGGCCTATTATAAAGTATTTATTATACTTTATAATAAAGTATTAATTTATGACATAATGAATATTTATTATTCATTAAAACAAGACGCCATTTAATTATTAATTATTTCTCCTAAAGTCAAAAGGGCGAATTAAGTCATTTAATTAAATGATTATTTTAAAAGGAGTTTGGGTCGAATTTTTCAAAGGGAAATATATATTCACTCAAGACAAAATCGAACCATTATGAGATTGCTATTCAACTTTTGTCTTTTTGCTCTGAGCATTGGAGTTTGCAAACCCTAGGGTTTCTGGCAGACAAGCGTTTCTGGAGAACGATAACTCTTCAGGAATTAGGCAGACTGAGACTGTGAAATACCAGTTTAAGCTTGCATCTTGGTGACTTCATTCAGAGGTTACAGACTGAGCTAATTGATTCATTTATCCGGAGATTGACAGAGATTATTTATCAAGCATCTGAGGCGAATATTTCAGAGTCTTTCTTCAGAGATCTGACACTTAATTTGGGGCCGTACCATATCATTTATTGCTGTTGCAGCAGGCCGTACTTTTCTGTACCTTCAAGGCCGTACCACCTTCTCAAGAAGAAACGCATTTAATCTTCAGTCTTTTGCAGAGGGTTTCATAGCGCCTTGGTCATCTGGAGCTTTTGCAACGTTTTCAGAGGTCAGAGAAGCATTCTTTTATTTAGCCGTACTACTTCATTATTACTGCTGGCGCCTGTAAGGAGAAAACCAGGTTTTTTTTAGAAAATAAATCAGATCTTATTCATTTGTCCCATTTTTATATTGTATATGCTTTGGAAATCAAATAAACTTGTGCGCCTATATGTTCTGGTCTTTTTCCAAGCCTTTTTACTGCTCTAGCATTTATTTGGAATTTATTATCAATTTATTTAGAAAATCGCAGCCTTTGCTATTTGTCAAAAAAACACAAAAATTACAAAACTTGCAAAAACAAAACTATTATAGTCTGGGATTCGGGTTGAGAACCACCAGGGTTCTTACAGCTAACATGCCAATATGGATAGGAAATACCAAATTTATTGAAGGCGTATCATTTATTGTTCATATGGACTCACTACAATATAGATCTGATAGCATGCAACTAAGTAAAGACAATTTAATTGAAAACCTGGTTTTGCTGATTGAGACGCCAAGAGATGAAGATTAGGCACGCCTCCCAAAAGTTATTGCTTTCTCCTCCTTCAGGATGATGGCGAATAGTCCCTCAAGTGCCTGCGCCTTATGAAATGGAGTTTCAATGCCAAAAGAGAAGGCGTTTCTCTGGAAAGAAGTACGACTCAAGGAGATGGTACGGCCCTGCTGTACAAGTACGGCTGACAGCAGCAACACATTTAATAATAGTACGGCTCCCTTGTATGCCTCCAGAATATCAAATAGAATAGGCGCCTTGATGAATAGATGTCCTCTGGATGAAACCCTGAATCAAAACTCTGACAATGAAAGATCTGTGAAGTTCAATGATCTCTTCTGGATGAAGAAACCCCTGTGCTGGCAATAGATCAGGTGATATCTCACACCCTCTGAACTGCTTTCAATGGAGATGGCTCGTTCCCCAATGAATTCGAGACTGAAACCCTAAAGCTTCTTGCTCAGACCAAACTTGATCAATTTTCAATAACTCAATATGCATAATGGCTTGAATTCCAATGCAAATAGCTTATGAAAAATACGATTTCCTCAATAATAGGGAATCATTAAAAATTCGCACTTTTAATTTCATTTCTTTCAATAGTCTCCAGCTAAATATTTTATTATAAATTTAATCGTCCATTGGCCCCTTTCTGATGATGGGCGACCCCTTAGCTTAAATCACTTAAGTCATAATATTAAAATATTACAACTTTATATTATATGCTCCCAATAATTAATATTTAATTATTTCAATTAAATATTAATATCTCTCTAAGTATTCACCCGATGCACGAGCCGTCTGAAGCTGATGAACACTGAAGTGATTATGAACGCTATCAATCCATACTGCTAAAAATAGCAGGGGTCCCACGCTGACTGCCAATAACTGCTAAAAATAGCAACTACTGCAAGAAGTGTCCGAATAAGCCCGAACGAAAGCCAACTGATCAAGAACTGCCAACTGAAGCTGAGCCAAGCTCCAACATGACCCTCTATCCAATCTATCAGCCTACGAGGGTCGTATGATAGGCTAATCCTGTGCTCCGAGAGATGTCAACTAGAAGGGGACATGACAAGATATTTATTTAATAAGGTGAAACCCTAACCTAATTTGTTGCATTTTGGATCAATAGGTGAATTCTAGGGCAAATCAGGATAGGGGACATTACAGTGCCCAATACTGAAGCAAGTCCATGAGCATACATATAGCTTGAACAAGATACTTGAAATTACACTCACCAAGAGTGCCAAATGCATCTCCACAGCTGATTCACATGTTGCTCACCTTTTGGAAGGCTTTTCAAACCACCAATATACCCAACATAGCTCTCAAATCCAGCCGCCCACAAAACAAATTTGAAAACATCCATGTAACTCTAGGCCATGAGCGCACACAACCTACAGTGAAAATCTGAAAACCTTGCACACAAAAGATGTCAACAAACTCCAAGAAAAAGCCCTACTCATATAACTCCTTCTAGTCATGAGAAGAAAAACCATTTCATACACCACTTCCCAATGGCTTAATCAAACCGGGCTTTGGTACCACCTGATCTGTAAATTGGGGCAGCTTTGGTGCACCTCAGTCATCAGCATACAAATTTATAAATGCCCATTTTCTCTACACACCTTCACTTCCATATAACATGCAAAGGCAATATGCAACTAGCAATCAGAAACTAGCTATTACAACACAATGTATTGTTGGAGAAAACCCCTAAATGGGAAAAGCTCCAAGAAGAGTAGGATAAACTCCTCGTGCCACTATCAGACAGTCTTTTAAGTTTTAACAAATGTTACATTCTTCATGGGCTAATACAAAATCTTTCATGGCAACTACCACATGCCCTGCACCTGGAAATTATCCAAGACATTAATATTAACCTGCAACAACCTGCGCTACACATTGAAAGGACAACAACCACTCATACATATGGGAAACGGCATACACCCATTTTTCTCCCATTAACAAGATGATTATAACTCATGCCCAGACTAACAAACTGAATGAAGACTACACCCTTCGTTCGTTGAAGAAGGACCCTCGCATTCCAACATGGAGGATTATTGCTACTTCACATACAACTGTTCCAACTGGACCTATATCATCCAGATGAGAGCTTGCTTGTCCTCCCTTAGCTCCAAACCATAGAACAACCAAATGGAGACCTCCAACAATCTCACAACATTGGAAATTGAAAAGCCAATTTCTATGTTGGAAGCTGAACCAAACGACCTTTAGAAATCCTCTCAAAACTCAACATTTTCCAACTTTCTGCCTGTATACAGGTACATTCACTCATAGTGTGCACATTCGCCTCTTTTACCAGTAATACATTTGTTGTGGAAAATGAAAGGTCACCAGGGTGAATGTGTGATTTACCGAATTTTTCCTGCATCTTCTAGAGGCCATAACTTTTTCATATGAACTTGAAATTAGGTGCCGTTTTTTTTTAAATTTCACAGTTTTCTGAGTGATATTGGAATATGCAATAAAATCTAACTCTTGATTCCATTTACCCATTTATTTTGCCCCTACAATATGACTGCATTTGTGAGACTCTAAATAGCTGAATTTAACTTGGAAATTGTCTCATCTGCCAATGAAGATTTTGAGATGTCCCATACCATCCCAAAACATTTATAAGCATGAAAACTGGCTAATGTCCAAAAAATCTCAGCACACTGATTTGATGACGAACTTCACTAGTGGGCTCATGAGCTGGAATGATGTGACCTCAATGGTCCAAATGCTAACTTGGTCTGATTTTTCAGATCACTTGTATAGCCAAGTATTTGCCTTTTTACCCTCAATGTAGGGAATACTGATTATTGGAAACTTCCTTGTAGATTTATGCGAGAAATTTGTTTTAGTAGACAAGAAATTTTGGAGATAAAACTTATGTAAATCACAATTGTTCTTATATGAACACAATAGTGCTTTCAATCTCAAAGAACTGATTCAAATGTAAAAGCAATGTTCCTTAGTATTGTGCAAGTTTGTTGCATTCTGCCGAGTTTTATCTCATCTGTAATGATGCTCAAGCACTAGTTTGGCCTTTAGATAGATTCATCATTTAGTGCAGCTGCTTTATTGCAATAGATTACATCATATAAATATATGTATACGTACAATGTAGTTGTACAACTACATGTACATATATATACACACATAGAGAGATGTATTGATGCATGCATGTATGTATTATGTGTTCCTTTGAAATCCATGCTAAGGATGTGCAATGGATATACTTTGTTTGTGGCAATGAAAATTTGGCCAGACATTATTGAAGGCTGTTTTATTTCCACAATATTTGAGTTTTTAATTCGAAGTATAACCTAAATGACTTATGAGTGCAGGAAAACTTAGTGAATTTCATTGCTGGTGCATACTATGATTCATTTGATGCATCGACTTATGAATCGCTTAAAATGGTTAAAAGCAATAGCCACAAGGAGAATAAAGACTTGAAACAGTATCAAGCTCAAAACAGGTATTCATATTTACAGTATTTTCTTTTTTCTCTTTTTTTCTGAACATATCAAAGTGACAGCTCAAGCATTTTGTATCACTATGAGGGATAAATGATTCCAGATTTTCATTTGTTGATTTTTACATTAGGTTGATATCAGTGAGGATTTCAGATCTGATACTGTATGGTATCAATGGCAGGTACTTCGTCAATTCAATAGACTGCGCTTCTGTTTTAAACTGGATAAGGTCGACCCAATGTGGGAGGAACTAGCCAAGCTTGCTTTTCTTGATCAACATCCGTCACTGTATAAAACACCTTACAAATGTGTTTCTCCCATGCCCTTTGTTAGGCAGACTATCAAGAAGGATATTGTTAATTCATTCAAGATTCAAGTTTCTATCAGAAAAGCATTTAAAAATAAGAAAAAAAAAACTTGGAGGCCTTGAACTGTTTTGTATAGAAATGGGATAACCATTTTCTATGTTCTGATCTATATATGCCTCAGTGTTAATTCTGCATAAGTTGAATTTTTTATGTAAACTAGGGACACTTTCCACTGGAAAATCTGTTCAGATGAGTCCAAATCAGATCTTTTTGCTGCTAATTCTATGGGGAATCCTGTTGAAAGCAAGTTCAACTCAAGTAGCTAGCCATGTTTCGCCTTTGCTTCCCTTTTGATTCCTTCAATTCTAATGCATTAATCATTGTTAAGTTTACCTCTCCTTGAGATTCAGCCTGTTACTGAATTCCAGAATTTTTTCAGTTCGAAGAATTCACGGCATATTTCTTGACTTCACTAGCAGATAAAGTGAAAAGACAAGTTGTTGAGGCAGAAGTAGCATTATGGACTCACGCCTTGGTTGTCAACATTTTTTTAACTCTATATGATGGACATATTGTAATTCTACACCTGCAATAAGTTTAAGATGTACAATTGGCAGTGCCTTTAATTTTGCACATTAATTAAAATTTTATTCAATAATATTCAGAAAGAGTTCTATATGTTATCAATTGAAAGGAGGTTAGCGAATCCATTTTTGCTTTTGTTGTAAGCTTGTCAGATATGAGCATGTAATGCATTGTATCGAATAGGTTCCAGAGATGCTACACTTCCTGAATGACAGCGCTTCAACCAATGTAATTGCCACATCAAAAAGAATATCACTTATCTATATCAGTTTCAAACAGGAGTGAATGAAACAGGAGAATAAATGCCTTGTGTAATTGAATCGATGAGGAGCCTAGTTGTCATAGGAAATAGGATATTCTCTCCGTGAATACCCAATCCCCATACTAAATAAATGATGCTCTTCTTTTCTGTTTTACAGTCATCTTTGAAAATAAGAATAAAATCAATCATATTTAGTGGATCATAAAGAAACAAATAATATGACAACAAAGCCGTTTTTTTCAACCATAAATGAATACGACTTATATAATTGCATCAATATTATGAAATTAATATCCACAATATTATGCAATCGATACAAGGCTCAAAGGAACATAACTGTACAATTAGAAAAGTAAGCATTCAATATTGAAGAGTTATAATTAGTTTAGATTTTTAAATATGAAACGATTTTTTTCCAAGGCATGGCATATTAGTATTATGATAGCCAGATTGTATCTCTTATATTTTTTTAGATATATGTAATTAAGATGTCTCAACTAGTAGAATTTATAATTGTGACATTCATATACGATTAATATATTCTAATAAAATTTATAATTATTTAATAATTATAAAAAATATTATACATATATTTCAATTAAAATAAGAATTGTAAAGCAATACAAAGAAATTGCCTAATTAAATTATTTAATATATAAATTATCATCCAACTCATTAAATTCTTGATAGTAAATTGTCCTTGCCCTTTACTTACAATCTAGCTCATCGAATCTCTAAACTATATCACATTTTAGTGCTGGATTTTAATATATAAATAATATGGTGTTTTACTTTAATCAAAACTTTAGTATTGAATGTTAAAATGTAAACAATATGGTATTTAACTCTTCTAATCAAGTCATGCTTTAATGTTGGGCATTAGAATGTAAATATGGTTGATGTGAATTAAAGCATTGTTGTTGGACATTGAAATGTAAGTATGCTTGATGTAAAATAAAGCATTGTTCCTTGTCACTAATTTTCATAGGGATTTAGTAGTTTACAAAGTAAAACTTAGAGAACTTTTGTTCAAGACTTGTGCATTAACAATCCTTTTGGCTATTTTTTCTTTTCTTTTTATGGCACCTTTAAAGTTTGTCAGTATTGGTTATCCATTCCCACATAGGAATACACTTATTTTTTGTAATAAACATTTTATATCTACTCATGCTCTCCTCATTTTAAATGAGTGACTAAAAACACAAAATAGTGGCCACCTCTAGTGATTTGATGGTTCTTGTGGAGAATGACATTGAGTTGGTGACAATATGGATGTGTAATGAATACAATACAAATTGAGAGTCAATAAGAAGCTAAGGGACACATGACTTACAATATGTGGTGGTCTCCATGCATTAGGTGGGGTGCAATAGTGACTTTTATGAGAGCATAGTTATTATTATAAAAAGGGTCACAACTTGAGGGTGAGATGCAACAATGCCATTGTTTTGAAGAGATTTGTAGGCAACTCAAGGCCATAATAACTTTTTCGACTATGACAATTATCATGGTGGCTATTGACAAGGGTAAGATCAAGCAAAAATAAAAGGCAATAAGGGTCAAAAAGACCATTTTTCTACTTTTAGTACACCCTATCAATATCTTCTATGTCCTCTTACCATTCTCTACAATTCTTATGCTTTTTCTATTCATTTTTACTATCTAATCTTTTGAGCTTATCCATAATGATTTTCCCTCAATGCCATCACAATTGTTTGAAGGAATTAAAATTTGGGTATTTGCCTTTCACTCAACTTTTTCTATGTAACCAGTTTCTTAGACATTGAAACCCTTCTTTAGTTGTTGGGTTAACTCTATATAGGCCATGATATGTTGTAAAAGGATGTAATAGGAAGATTTTAATTGAAGTTGGTGCTTTTTGCATTTTTAGTATTTCTTGTAAGATGGGAAAAATCAAGCTAGCCTAGATAATAGTGACAACCACAACACTACTAAGCTATTAACCCAATCTAAAACAAGAGAATACAAACAAATAGAGAGATCAAAATGAAAGCAAATAAAACAAAGCACTCCCCATTGCAGTTGAATCACTTCTCTTGTCTCTCCTACTCTTGCAAATATGCCCTGAGATTTGTAGTCTAACTTGTGCAAATACTTGCAAATTGTAAGCAAGAAAGTTGGAGATAAGTGGTTGTTAACGAAAAAATGGAGGAGAAAGGCTTCTTTTATAGACAACCATTCAAACGGATGGACAAGATTGATCTTCTAGAAAGATTCCAAGATCAACGGTGGCGGATTGATGCACCAGAAAGTAGTGGGTTAGGGACGAATATGACGTGGAGGGCTATGACGCTGACGGCTAAGATTAATGAGCAAGTAGAGGGATAATGGAGAAATTAAAAATTGAAAAATAATTAATTCATGAGAAAGGAATATTTGGCCAAGTGGAAAATGAATAATTCATTTGAATTATTTATTTGGAAAAAGGCAAGTGGGCATTTATTTAAAACAATTTGCATAATTATTTTAATTAAATGAGAGGAAATATGAAAAGAGGTATTAAATAATTAAATTGAATTAATTATTTAATACAAGAGACACATGGAGGACAGTTAAATAATTTTGACAATCATTTAACAACTAGATGAATTAAGAGGAGGAGAATAGTTAAATAAATAATTAATAATTATTATTTAACCATAGACGAAAGATGACAAGCAAATAATCAAATAAATAGTCATTTATTTAATTATTGAAGAAAGGAGGATATTAGCAACACAATTAATTTATTTAATTGATCAGGGGAGAATAAAGGTTAGGAAGTGAATTAATTAAATAATTAAAATTATTTAATTATCGAAAGACGAAGACCAAGAAAAATGATGCTCGCAAACTTTAGATATTTTTTAGTGTCTACATTTCTAATTTTAGCTAAGTAGGGTTATTGTTTCTAGTAATGTAGATACCCCTACAAGCACATATTAACTACCTTAGTTTTCCCATTTGATTGGGGCTGGTAAGAAAAGTTACAAGCCACTTAAGTACCTAAACAAGAGATTAAATTTCTCCAAAAATTACTAGTAAATATAGGACCATGATTACTTACTATTTAACCTTTAGTAGGTCTAGTGGTGAAGACCCTTTGTTGGTTGTGCCTCTATAGGAAATAATTGAGCCACCAACCCATTTGTACCCTTTTTAGAATCTCCTATATTTAGTAAGAACTCAAAAATTGAAGTGATGTTGCACATTTCACACATAGTTTAAACTTTACCCTATGACTAGAAACATGTGAAAAGCTCTTATAAATCCATTTCAACTATTCTCAAGGTAGTTAGGCATTGGACTCTAAAAATAATGTCAACTCTCCCCATAAGACTAACAAACATAGGACTATCTTGTCAATATTCTCCCATAGAGAGCTTAATGCTATGACATTTTCTAAAACAAATAACTATTCCACCATTTGCAATCATGGCTTGAACTCTAGAGTTGGATAGACAACAATTTATGTATATAGTTACTTTACTATCAAATAAGTTGAGTACTACTTGAGTCAATTAGTTTTGTCACCTAATTTTTTAAAAACTCACTACCTTGAAGGTTTATGAAGTGCTTAAACTTGAAAGTGCATGTCAAGAAATAGTTGGTTGTAGTTCTTCTCTTGTCTCCTCATTAGCCTCTATTTCTAGGTCTTCACCCATTTCTTCTTCATTTGTAACTTCAATGTAGAACAATTTATTTTCTCCACACTTATGTTCTTGACTCCAATTCCTATTATAGAACTTCACCAAGGCCTTTGGACAAAATGCTAGTACTAGATTGAGCCATGTAAGATGAACAAATGCACACTCTTAACTACGAGATGAAAAACAAAGAATGCAAGAAAATAATACGGGAGAATAAATAAATAAGCATAACAATTAAGCCATGAATGAGATGTACATATAGCAAAGAGAATAAAATACCGCCAAGAATAGTGGAGAAGACTAGGCAATCGACTCCCACTAACAAAGAGTGGTGGTGTGTTAAATTCCTCAAAACTTGCACGAGGTGGTGAGCTAACTCTCACTAATTGGGACACCTAATTAGGATTAACACCATGTGTAAATATCCATGTGCATAGTGTATGAAATAATATATACATTAACACCCCCTTAAACATAGCTTAAGTGGGCATTAAGAAATTGGATCCTGACAATTAGGCCTAATGAGGTACTCAAGTACAATGCAAAATCTCATAAAGAGGAGAAAGGTGGAAAACCCAGTGGGGAAAAATTCCCCCCAAAATAGAGAAAATTAAGTGAAGAGGACTAGAAATCCCCCCTTGAAGTTGATGTTTTTGAAGAGATTGCACCCCAAGAAGAGCTCATAGATGAATGAACTTGCTCTTAGTGAAAGGTTTGGTGAAAATGTTAGCAACCTGCTCTTGAGACTGGCAAAAGATGAAGTCAATGATACGATCATGAAGAAGGTCCCAAATATAATGCATGTAAACCTCTATGTGTTTGGTTCACTAGTACTAGACCAAATTCTTGCATATCTAGATGGTGCTCTGGTTGTTATAATAGATAATTGTGGTTGCTTGAATGGAATTCCAAACTCAGTAAGAATGCCTTGAATCCAAAGAGCCTTAGTAGTTGTTTTAACAACCTCTCTATATTCTACCTTTGTGGATGATAAAGAAATAACAATTTTCATTTTGCTAGAACAATTGAGAGGACCATAACATAGTGAGAAACAATAACCTAAAGTGGACTTGCAACTTTGAGTATCACCAACCAAGTCAACCTCTATACCAAATTTGAAGTGAATTCTAAATCAGATAGTACCCTAAAGGTAGTGAAGGATCCTCTTAGCTTATTTCTAGTGCAACTCATGAGGCTCCTAGATGAATCTCAAAACCATGCCTACTTCATATGAAACATTAGTCATGGCATGAATATCAACTAATGGTGTTGTACAACTAGCCTCAAGCTTGACTCCAAATAGAAAAGGATTTGAAGATGGCTTATAATCAATCATGCGAAACCAAGCAAGCAAATCAACGATATACTTGGGTTGTGCAAGAGTGATCCCTGAGTTGTACTATTAAATATTAATACTAAGGAAGTAATGCAATAAACTCAAGTCTATCATGTCAATTTTTTCCTATAGAGTCAAATTCATTACTACAATAGAAGATGAAGCTCCAAATGATCAAAAGATCATCAACACAAAGTACTAGTATCAACAATGAATCATCCTATCACAAGAGATATACATTAGGATTTGAGTGGCACTTAGTGAAACCAGAAGCTAACAGGAAGGAGTCCATCTAATACACCCCGATTGTATAGCTACTAAGTTATTAATACTGGATAAGGAATATGTGTTTGAAAAGACAATTTTATGAATAAATAAGATATGATGCACCATGTTATCAATATGAGTTTTGTACATTAATGATTGTCTCATTCTTATGTTGTTCAATTGATGTTAATCATGGTGAAAATGTGCATTATGAGGTTAATGTGTGATGTTATATCTTGCGAAGTTTATATATACTACTATTGTTGTGAGCATTTGATTGTCGTGAGTTTATGACTGTGGATGCAAGTATGTGAACCAGTCCTCCAGGCGGAGGGGAAATATCACTTGGGAGAGGGGCTTGGTCGTTTAACCGGTAATGTTAATTAGTTGAGCACACACACATCATGATGGGTATAGAGGAACCAAGTCAGATAAGTTAGTCTTAATAAGTCATCCATAGGCTTTAGGAGTTTGGTTTACTTCTTTGTTCTTTGTGAGTAATGATTGTTTGTTGTCAGACTTACTATACTGTGACCCCTTGTATGAATGATGTGATAGATATGTGTTAAAGGTTGAGTGGGTATGTATACACGTGTATACATTGTGTACACGTATCTATATGTATAGACATATCGATACATACGTACGTTAAGTAGATGGATATGCTCATATGCATGTGTCGACATGTATATACGCATACATACGTATACACAAGAGTATATATGGTTATACACATGTATATACGTACACACCCCACCTAATATCTGTGGTGAAAATAATATTTTAATATTATTGTCCATGAAATTTACATATATATATATATATGTATAAATGTATATATCAATGAAGTAATTATATTTTATGATATATACATAGATACATAAATACATGTGTAAATATATATATATATATTTTATAAGGTATAAAATATATGTATAAATATTAAGGTAATATATATATATATATACATTACGATGGTAATGTCGAAAATATATATATATTTATATATATATATTAATACTTAATAAAAATACATATATTATAAAATATATAAATATACATTATTAAATATTTAAAGTAAAAATATTTATAAACTCCAAAGTGGAAATATTTGTAAATATTTAAAAGAATAAATATTGAACTCAAAAGTAATAAAGTTCAAAGATTTAAATCTTTTAGCATGAGCAAGTTTATTAAAGTGGACTATTAAAAGAAGATAGTTGCTAGTCTTGAGCAAAACATGGAGACTTCATAAAGTATCGAACCTTTTTCTTAACATAAGGAAAAAGAAAATATGAAACAAATATTTGGTGTAAACATTTGAAAAATAAACCAAAACACAGTTGTTTTCTTGTGAATGGAAGAAAACTTCAACGCAACAAAAATGATGGAGGAAAATTTCAGCGCTGGATAATAGGAAATGCCAGCCAGTGGTTTTGTGCTGTAACAAGCTGAGACTTGACAAAATCACAGCAAAATGAGTCATTTGTTTTTGTGCGCCAACCAAGGACATTTTTCCTGTAGGTGGCAATTTCTGAGTTTTAAGTTGAATTTTTTCGGTAATGTTGGCTCCAAGAGGGTCGATTCACTCCTTTTTGAGATGACATAGGGTTTATTTGCTTGCCAAGTGACTTTTGACTGGGTCTGGGCGCCTTGTTGTCATTCTACATGCCCATAAAGAAGGAAATTGTTGCAGTTATAGGCCTATAAATACTTGCTCAGCCATTCATTATTGGATATCCTTGAGTAACTTGTTTTTACGAATTTGAGAGCTCCCTTGTCCATTATCCAAGGTGCCATGTTGATTTCTATTGCTGCATTTTATCATTTTGCTGAGAGTGTGAGAATTAGAAGCTTTTACTAGTTGTTGTTAATTGACTGTGCTAAATCCCTTGTAGAAGAGTGAATTAACAACTTCTATTAGAGAAGTGTTAATTAAGAAGAGTGATTTGAAGGACTCATCAACATTGAAAGAAACTTTTTGCAAAGCAGCCATCTCCAATTGGGAATTCTGGAAGTTGCTAACGGAACAGTGCTAGGAAAAGAGCTCATTATAATAGGCATGATATCTATTTAATAATTATTGTTTGAACGCTGCTCTCTTTTATTCTTGAGTTTGAGATTTGCAATTAGATCATATTGCAATTAGTTCATAGAAATTCAGTAATGTCTTGATGAATTTTCATTAAATTTAGAGACAAGTGTGTGAAGAATTTTGTTATATTTAAAGGGCAAATGAATAAGGAAAACCAATGCAATTAAGGGTAAATGCTTAGGAAACTCAATGCATTTTAATGGTAGAATAAAATAAGGATTTAAAGATAAAAGGGTTGTAAAAAGGGAAACAAATGTTTAAGAAGCTTAAGGGAAGCTTTACTTAATTTGCAATATTCAATGAAGGGTTTTTATGTGCATTTGATTGAGTTTGCAATTTTGTATGATCTTCGTATATGGAGAATACGTAGAGTATTTAATATCTACTAGGAATTAAATGATGTCAAAACCAAGTATGACCTTTAGCTTATGTGATTAGGTTAACTCTGACAAGCTTCACTCCTAGGATAAAGATTTCTGAAAGCAGGAGTTAGGATATTAGATACTTGATTATTGACTCATTTCATAGTAAACTGTTTGAGGTAGGAAGTCTGGGGTAAACTGAACCCATTCAAGGACATAGCCTACGCATAGAGTAAGGTAGCCCAAAGTCAAATCGGCCCAGAGTAGTGTAAGTGATAGATGACTTACTTAGTCATTTATTGAACCAGAATACTATGACCATAGTAATGTAATGTACCTACATCCTCTTAGATCGGGAGATGATTACATTGTCAGTTCACAGTGATCCAATAAGTACATACTAGTTTGGGATTGTGGGATACAAGAATCTAGTTATGTAGGACACACCACTATGCTCAGTTGGTTAACAAAATTGGTTACTCAACCAATCCTTTCGATGAAGGGAGGGCCTTTCATTGAAAAATTAATGTGCGGGGGACTGCATTATTAGTCTGTGGTTGGCAGAAAAGCACCCAAGTGATGTTTCTCCTCCACAATCAGACGTCTGAAGAACCAAGATTTGAAAGGGAAGATCCTGGACCGTCTTACTTCTATTTGTGCAAAAGTTGTTTAAGTTGTGTATGTACTCTTATGCTTTCATGCTCTATTATTCATTTTGAAAAGGAAAAAAAATATTTTGTTGTGAAAAGCTTTAAATTGTATTTATATGATGTATTTCAGTTTGAAAAGAAAACAAAATTTTTATTACATTGTTATTTACTCGTTTACTTTTGTTATAAGTTGTAAAAATTAAGGAATTTTTATTTCACGTATAGGATAGGTCGTTACACCATCTTGGTATACCAAGCCCAAGGGGTTTTAAGGTAATGGAGGGATTTCATAAGTTTGCAAACTCAGGATGATTCTTGAACAAACCCTAGTTGTTCTAGTTAGGTCTTGTCCTTAAAGTCTCCATGAAGAAAAGAACTCTTTATATCCATCTAGTGCACATCCCAACCATGTGCAATGGAAATAACAAGTGTGAGTTGGATTGAAGTCATATTGGCCATGGGTGCAAATGTACGTGTATAGTCAATGCCAACAACTTGTGAAAACCCCTTGGCAACCAAATGTGCATTGCATTATCAACTGACCCATATGCAGCAAACTTAGTCCAATATATCCATTTACATCAAATCGACTTCCTTCCCTTAAGAAGTGAATTCAAATCTCATGTGATTTATCATTAAGGAATCTTATTCCTCATGGATAGTACCATCCTACTTAGATATGATTGATGCCTCTTAGAATTTCTATGGATCATAGGTTGCGGCAAATAAAGCATATGGCCCACTATGATAGACTAACCTCCCATTTGTTGGATTCCCTACCCAAGTACCTGCATTCTTAAGTGTCTATCTAATCCAAAGAGGGTGAGAAGTTGGCGAGTCAAGTGCTAAAACATCCTCCTCCAAAACATGTGTAGAAGTAGATGAAGATAACTCCCCACCACTATCCTCACAATTAGAACTGAAATAAGAAGAATACTTTGCCTAAAGAATTTTTTGTGGATGGTCTAATTTGTCAGAAGAATAATCAAATCCAAGTGATTCCATAATAGAAGGAGAAATGTCAAGTGTAGAGTCGGTAGGACTGTCTTGAAACTTAACACTTTTCTCAATGAACAACTCATGTGTAGTAGTGTAGATTAGGTGATAACTTTTCACACAATTTGGATAACCTACAAATATGCAAGGTTTGGACTATGGTTCCATTACCTTGTGATTCTGCTTTGGTATACATGTCATGGTTGGAGATTTGAAGACCTTGAAGTGCTCAATTGATTGTTTCCTATTGTCCAAGCTTCAAAGCAAGTGATTCCCTTCAAGGCTATCCAGTTCTAAATATAACAATAACAGTTGATTTCTTCTACCTAGTACCATGGTGTAAGTCGCTGGAGTGTATCATGTAGTTAGACATCTCTTTTGAGGATTTTTCTTACATTCTACAAAACCATTCTATTAAGGAGTATAAGGAAATGTGTGCTCCAAGTCTATTCCCTCTGTTGTACAAAACTACTCACCCCTATTATTTTTCCAAAGAGCCTTGATGACTTTCCCTATTTTTAGAAAGAGCCTTGAAGTCTCAAAAGTTGTTGAATACCTCAATTTTTTTGTTGAAGTAGACCCATGTGTATTTGGAGAAGTCATCTATGAAAGTGAAAACATTTCCAGCCTTAGTGAAATATGAAAGGAGAAATGTCCTTGATATATCATTGTGAATAAGCTCCATTACATGTGTAGCCCTCCATGATTTTCCTTTGTCAAAATTCTCTTCAAGATGCCTCCCAAGGGTATAACCCTCACAAAGACCCTTAGATAATCTAACTCTAGACAACCCTATAACCATACCCTATTGTATAAGTTTCTCAAGGAAGTGATGGTTAAGGTGGCTAAACCACTCATGCCAAAATTTGCTAACTTCACCTAGATGTGTAAACAATGTTGTAGGAGAAACATCAAGTGCAAAGTGAGAGAAGGTTTCTAACTTGGCTTGGTGATCCACCCTTCCCAAAGCTAACAAATTGTTGTTGTGTAACTCTCTAATCTCAATAGATTCTACTGAAAAATGAATGGTAATTCCCTTTCCTGTGTGGGTAATCTAATACAATGATATGAGATTAGTTGAAAGAGGAGGCACAGTTAGAACATTTGTGAATGTTCCACCTTCAACTTCAACAAACCCTCTCTTCAATTTCTATTGGAGTGTCATCACCCAAAGTGATATAAGACATACTATAAGCATTTAAGGAAGAAAAATCAACCTGTGAAGAACCCATGTCTTGTGAGCCACTTGAGTCAATGATCCAAGATAGAGTTGATGATGATGATGTAGTGGAAACTAGAGCCTTGCCCTTAGATTTCTCTTTACCTTTTCCTTTGCCTTAGTAGATTCTTGACTTGATGAAGATTGTTTGATAGATTTAGGAACCCCTATGTTGTGCTTCTCAAGAAGATGTGAGAGTTGGTCAATATGTTTCTTCATATATTTGCGCTCATCATGCACAAGTTTCTTGTAATAGGAACCCTTAAAAAAAAATTCTTAGGTTTCCTTTGATTTGAAGAAGTTTCACTGTTGGTTTTGAAGGATTCTGATTTTTTATCTTTCTTAGTCTCTTTGTCCTTCTGAGTGTTTTGTTTCTTCACCTTATTGTTTGAAGCCTATTGTTTCCCATCCCTAGCAATAAGGTCTTGATGTTTTGAAGACTTTAATGTGTCCATCTATATTAACTTATCATGCTCCCTAATCAAGTTTGCAATGCAATTATCTAGAGAAGGCATTTTCCACCTAGCTCGAATAGCCCTTTTGGTGGCATAGAATGCAAATACAAATGCAGAATAGTCAAGATCTAATTTAGAGAGTATAAAAAGAACTATTTGGTCCTCTTTTTTCTCTATTCCACATTCTTTCAATTACAATCTTAATGATTTGAACTTAGTGAAGAAGTCCTCAAGGGCGTCAAAGGAACTAAGGCTCAAACTTATGAGCTCATTCTCTAACTCAAGACCTTTCGTTTCATTCATCTTCCCAAAATGTTTCTCTAATGCAAGCCAAACTTCCTGGAGTGTGTTCAAAGATTCTACATGAAAGGGAAGTTTAGGAGACACATTAAGACATAGTAGTCTAAAGGCTTGATCACATTTGTTAAACCACTTTTCTTAAGCTTCCTTAGGTTCTTTTCCAGCACCAATAGTTACTCTATACACCCCTTTGTTCTTTAGCACAAATTGTACTTTTAGTTTCAAATCATGATAATTAAAAGGTTTTAATGGTGTGACAGTCTGATTTGAATCCATGATTGGAAACAAATTGTTTCCAAAAAGAATATATAAAAGAAAATATGAAAACAAATACAGAAGTGCATACAACACAACACAATACACCCCCTTCCCAAAGATTTTGACACTTTATTGTTTAGTGCATAGACAAGTCTAACGAAATGGAAAAAACACTTATTAATTTTAGTGTGATAATGTTTCCAGTAGATTGAACATTTAAAAAAATGTTAACTTTAAAGAAATGACACTGAATTTCGAATTGCCAATCAAAATTTAAAAAAAATTTACTATTTTCCTTCTGGCCTGTTGATGGTGCTACTTTCTCCTCTATGGCTATGGTTGTGGGTATGCACACTTTCATCGCAGATTTCCGCACAGTTTTAAAAAGAGATCAACCATTCTTTTGATGCGGGGGTCTCCAGGTCCACACAAAGATCAGCATGCCACTCAAACAGAGATAAGATCACAACTTTCAACACAGGTTACCCGAACACAGATAAACACACTCGCCCGAACAAATATGAGATCACCGCATCAACACAGGTTGTTGGAAGATCGAATGGGAATGACAAATTGAGCAGATCACAGATCAGCCTCTACTCGGCCTCAATGCAATTCAATGTACCTCTTTCATGGTGATTGGTCCTCACAAACTCCAACTTTTGAATGAATGAGATTTTAATGCCGTTCATGAGACCAAACAGTTTAAAGGACCGAGAATAATAGATCTCAGCAAATAAACCAAACGAGTAAATGAAACCCAAAAGGGCTCTGATACCATGTAGAATTTCACCAAGACCTCTGGACAAAATTCCAGTGCCAAATTGAGCCACACAAGATGAACAAATGCATGCTCCCATCTGCGAGGAAAAAAAAGGAATGCAAGAAAATAATACATGAGAATCGATAAATCAAGATAACAATCAAGTCATGAATGAGATGTACATATAGAAAAGAGGTAAGAAATTTCCACCAAGAATAATGAATAAGATTAGGCAGTGACTCCCACTAATATAGAGTGGTGATGAGTTAATTTCTTCAAAACTCATAAGAGGTGGTGTATTAACTCTCACTAACTAGGACACATAATTAGGCTCAACATCATGTGTAAATATTCATGTGCATAATGCATGAAATAATATTTACACTAACCTCTATCACAATTAAAATGTAACCATTTTTCTCTCTTCTCTTCAATTTATTGAGTTAGTTGGATAGACTAAGGAAATGATTGTGTAGGAGTGCTCATTTCTCGTAAACTTGTGAATGGCTTCCTTTTGGTGAGTAGTTCCTTCTTTGCTGCTCTACTTGCCATGAAGATAGCCTTAGATATAGAACTTGAATTAAACATTCACACTTCATGTTAGATGTGATCCTTGAGCCCACCTAGAAAAATTCATTGAAATTTTCATTTGTGATTATCTTTAGTCACAAAGATATATTTTATGAATGTTGCATATAATCCTTAACAAATCTTATTTCACATAATTTAGCTACCTAGTTGAAGTAGCTCTATACAACACTATTACAACAATGCAACTATAATTCATTAGTAAAAATTGATCAATTAACATTGAGACCCTTCTTAACATAAAGCCATCGATACCAAATGAACTAATCTAATTCTAGATATAAAAGAAGCCATTCTTACCTTCTACCCACTTGGAACTTGATTTAAATAAAAAAAAAAAAAATCCGTTTTATTTATACATGGTAGTTGATCCTTTCCATCAAGCTTACATATCCACATTCAACAGTAGGCTTTGAAATCTTGAATGAGTGCTAGCATTTGGCTAAAGATTGGCTTGTCCAAATGATTTGTCTTGATAGATAAAAAAATGTGTTGTTTTCGTCGTTGTGTGCTCGATATATTCTTAGACTTGTGATATTATTTCCTTGATGCTAGCCATTTCTCCTTAGATTTCAAATTTGACACTATTTGTTTCTCATGTTATTTTAGATTTGCATATTTTGCATACCTTCTAGTTGGTGCAATTTTCCTCTCCTAAAGACTCCATCAAATTTGAAGTTCCTCATGATCATACACTAAATCTATATCCTTTTTGTTAGGAGTTTTCTTAACGTGTCAAAATTCTTGCCTCAACCTCTAGTATGTGGCACCTTTTAGGAAAGGTATCTCAACCTTGCTCATAATGTTAAGAATACAAAAAATGTAAGTTTTGGGCTATAAAACATAAAAACTCAATTTTTAGGCCATAGAGGTCATTTTAGCCAAATAAATCTTTTGAATTGTTTGGCATTGATTCCATATTGCTTGACATCTAGATCTCTTTAAGCACTATAATTTTAGAAAGGACCCAATTGGTCTCCTGGATCAAAATTAATGGCCTTTAGAAGTTGGGCCTCCCACATTAGAAATGTAAAAACATCTAGAAGACATAAAAGAGTTTTAAGATAGAGTTAGACTTGTTGACCAACTTATGACACAGGTTAAGATGTGTCATAATACATTATTAAATGGATATAATGAAGCCAAAATGGAGTACGCCCAAGTTGGTGAGTGAATTATGAAAAATGTATGGTAGGTGGAAGGAATAAGTTATTTTCAACCTGTGGATTGATCTTGGGATTTGGGTGTTGAAATTTTAACTGGGGATATGGGTGCCACAATTTTGGGTGGTTTTAAGACATGGTTTCCTAATTAGCATTTGATGGTTCCAAATATTTCTTAGATACTATCTATTTTGTCCTTGATATGGAGGCTTTGATAATGAGTTTTGTAGGTATTGTTATACTATTAGAATTGCTCCAGATCTTTGGTTGGTGATACTTCTATAAATATTAGACTTTGTAAGTGTATTTTATCCCCTGGTTATTGAATAATACATTGAATTAATTTGGAGTGGGGTTTTATCTGAAAAGGGTTTTTCGCATGTAAATCACTATGTTATGGTATATTGCTATTATATTTATTTCCTTGTAATTATCTAATTAGTTTAGTTTTTACACACATCCTATTGGAAATGTTGTCATTGATGTCAAATATGAGAGGACAAATGTTGTCATTGATGTAAAAAGAAATGGATAGGATTATTGGCAAGACTATTATCCATGTGTAGCAGGTTGATAGCAACAGACTTAGACAGATCTTCAAAAAGACATATGAAAGAATTTATGAGCAGATTTGTAAAGAATGAATAAGTAGTTTCAAACATGAACAAAATTAGGATGCAAATCTAAAGGTGAAGTCTCAAACATGAAACAACAATCATTCTAAAGTAGCAACAATTAAAGTTGGGTAATAAACAACAAAATAAATAAAAGTGAAAGTAGTGATTAAGTGTTGATAGAAGATAGTTTTTTAATAAAAAGACAAAAAGTGAATAAGACAAAATCACTAGAGGACAAAATTTGTTAAGGGAAGGGCTGCAATTTGTTTGTGAAGGGCTTTTAGAAACAAAGAGACATATCCATCTACAAAAGACATATCTATTGAAAAGGTATAAGAGGTAAATGATAGAAACATTTGTGGTGTGTGTGTAATGAATATTATATGAATAAGAGTAGATTGAGAAAGGGTTAAAGGGAAGAAATATGAAGTCCATTTGAGATTCATATTGATGAAGATATGCTGCCATATATGAAGGTCAAATGCAAATACATATATGACAAATGTATATGAAATTTGAGAGTTGAATGTTGAGCAAGATAGTGCAGTTTTAAAGTGAATTTACAGATCAAATTTGTGAAGAGAGGATTGTGTGAAGGGATGTGAGGTGTGTGGTGTGAAAGACATAGAAGAATATCATATACACCAAACAAATGAAAAGCAAAGTTTAAAAAGATTATTTGCAGATTTGTTAGTGAAAAGACATGATTGTTCAAATGGTTGTATCAATTTCAAAGGGTTGCATCCATTCATAGAATCATTGAAGACATAAAGGAAAGTGGATAAGTGTTGAGTATGCCTGAATGATTATGTGAAAACAGGTGCAGAATTATGCATTATTTGTGTGAGCTTTAAAGAGGCATCTTACATCACAAAGAGGAGTTAAGTTGAGATAAAAGACAGATTTATGAAGATCATGTTGCAGATCTGAGTGAATGAGATTGTAGTCAATTTATGAGCATTGTATGAAGGAACTATAAGGAAAACTTATGTAGAACATAAGAGAAGTCCTATGAAGCATATTGGAGAAGTCTTTTAAAAGAGATGAACAAGCAGACTTAAGAGAAATCTATGAGCAGACTTTGTGATGATTTTATGAACAAATTTATTGAAGAATATATGATGAGATTTGAAAGAGAGATTTTGCCATATAAGTGATCAGATTTGTTAAAAAGTCTTGCATCATTCAAAGTCATATTTGTGTGGCAAGTTTATGATCAACTTACAACATATTCAAGAAAAGAATTGTAGCAAAGAAGGAAAGGAGTATATTTGTAGATTTCATGAAGGAATTGTGAAGCATAGTTTGGATCAAATTTGAAGAAAGAAATTAAGCATAATTGCAATCAGATTTGAGAAAAGAAGTTGTGCATATGTTGGATCATATTTGAAAGAAATATATTTGAACGAAATTTTCCATCATCCGTTGAAGAAGAAACATTGAAAGTGGAACATTATTCTTGAAGTTATTATCTTTGCTAAGTTGGTGCTTGGCAAGTGGGGGTTGGTGCCTCTAGTAGGTTGGTGCCTACGAACATTAAGGGTTGGTGCTCCTTGTAGGTTGGTGCCTACTAAATCAGCATTAGGGGTTGAAGCTCCTTGTAGGTTGGTGCTTACTAAATCAGGTTTAAGGGTTAGTGTTTTTTGTAGGTTGGTGCCTACATCCTTTGTAAATGCTTATATAATTCATAAAGTACAATTGTTGGTGTCAACTTGTTCATATTGTGATATTATTTCATAGTTTATTTTGTTAAAGTTTGAAGTTGATAAGAAGTGAAAGAGGGTAAAAGCTTGTTGATATATTGATTCACCCCCCCCCCCCTCTCAGTATATCTTTGTGCTCTTCACATCCCTTCTCATGGATTAGTGTAGGAAGTGTATTTTGCACCTCTACTTCCTTTAATCTAGTATTAGAGCTTGAATGCCTTAGATTAGAAGTGTTAGGGACAAGGGTTTTTTTTATACTAATCTTGGATTGGGTGGGAGCTTGTGCAAAAAAATATTTTGTTGTAGAAAAATGGCAATCACATCAATGATAGAGATGGAGAATTTATCAAGCACAATCTTGAGATTTAGAAGCTCAAGGAGAGGGATATGCTCATGGATAGAGATCTATAGGCTATAGTATCTATATGGAAACCTAGACCATAATGAGACCAAAATATTGAGACATTTTGGACTAAAAAGGTAAGGGTTTCATTAAAATTTGATTGATTTGATATTACTAAATTTGTATAAAGGGACAATCACAATTAACCTTTTGAAGAATTTGGATGAGATTTATCAAGATAAATCCCTAGTAAACAATCCCTTCTTGAGAAAGAAGCTATATAACCTCAAAATGAAGGATCGTGGTTCTGTAGCTAAACATGTAAATAATTTCAACATATTCATGACCTAGTTTCACTTTGTTTGAGTGAAGATTGAGGAGGAGGATTAGTGTATGAATTTTCTATGTTATTTTCTAGATTCATGGGACCACCTTGTTATGGCTATTAGGAGCACTATCACCAAGTTGAAAATGGATGAGTTGGTGGCATCATTACTTTATAAATAGATGAAAATAATTTTTTGAATCTAGTAAGGAGGCTCTAGCTATTTATGGAAGAAAAAATAAAAAAGCAAGAAGGACAAGAAGTGAGATGATTCTAGATCCAAATACCATGCAAGATCCAAATCTCTTGGTAAGAGCAAGGATAAAATTTTAGAATTGTGGTAAGTATGGCTATTTCAAAAGAGACTATAAGGAGTAGAAAAATAATAAGAGTGATATGATGATGAGTTTGAAATGTCCTCCCAAGATGATGGTTATGCCTTTGTTGCTTGACCTTGGTTACATGTGCATTTTTGATAAAATTTGGCTTCTCTTTTCACACAACCTTACATCAAGGTTGGCTCTCAAAATATGAATAATATGATGGTGGGAAGGTGTTACCTTTTTGGTTGTGGAATATTCCTAATTTGGTCCTTGGTAGATGAATGAAAGGGATCAAAGGTGTGAGACATAGCTTGGTTTGATGTAGTACCTACTTCTTGTTGTAGCGTCGTAAATTGTCACCCTTACAATTTCACACTATGTTTTGCTCCCCCTAAATTATTGAGCCTAGCTTGATTGGCTAAAGCATCTTGTTGCAAGAAAGAGGTCACGAGGTCCAGTCTCCCCCCATCCTTGTGGTACCAGAGGGTGTGTCATGCTAGCAACATCGGTCACATGAAATTTTTTTATCAAGTGCAGTACAATTTATAGGGGGGCTACCCGATTCCTACAGTCTAAAAAAAGAGAAAAAAATTATTACACAAATTTAACTCAATATAGATTGAAATTGAAAAGATTAATAAAACAAAATTATTTGAAATATATTAACTGAAATTGCAAAAAACTTGAAAACTTTGATTCTTGCACAATAAAAATTCAATAGGGTTAGAATAATTTTAAAAATGAATTTTAACTAAATTAAAGCTCTTCTTCTCTCAAGAGTGTGCATCCAAGGTGAGTTCTCCAAAAGAGATGGTAAACCTTCAACAATTTAACTCAAACAAAGATTAGTAAAACATGTTCTAGTACCATGAAAGGAATAATAAAATGAAAAAAGTATTATACTAATCTAAGAGTTATTGTTTGAAGGAAAATATTAAAATTGTTGTACCCAAACCAAATTTTTTGCTTCATTAAGCCATTTTG
>VDFB02021825.1:45279-97708 GCA_007258455.2 Sequoia sempervirens
AAGGCTATCCAGTTCTAAATATAACAATAACAGTTGATTTCTTCTACCTAGTACCATGGTGTAAGTCGCTGGAGTGTATCATGTAGTTAGACATCTCTTTTGAGGATTTTTCTTACATTCTACAAAACCATTCTATTAAGGAGTATAAGGAAATGTGTGCTCCAAGTCTATTCCCTCTGTTGTACAAAACTACTCACCCCTATTATTTTTCCAAAGAGCCTTGATGACTTTCCCTATTTTTAGAAAGAGCCTTGAAGTCTCAAAAGTTGTTGAATACCTCAATTTTTTTGTTGAAGTAGACCCATGTGTATTTGGAGAAGTCATCTATGAAAGTGAAAACATTTCCAGCCTTAGTGAAATATGAAAGGAGAAATGTCCTTGATATATCATTGTGAATAAGCTCCATTACATGTGTAGCCCTCCATGATTTTCCTTTGTCAAAATTCTCTTCAAGATGCCTCCCAAGGGTATAACCCTCACAAAGACCCTTAGATAATCTAACTCTAGACAACCCTATAACCATACCCTATTGTATAAGTTTCTCAAGGAAGTGATGGTTAAGGTGGCTAAACCACTCATGCCAAAATTTGCTAACTTCACCTAGATGTGTAAACAATGTTGTAGGAGAAACATCAAGTGCAAAGTGAGAGAAGGTTTCTAACTTGGCTTGGTGATCCACCCTTCCCAAAGCTAACAAATTGTTGTTGTGTAACTCTCTAATCTCAATAGATTCTACTGAAAAATGAATGGTAATTCCCTTTCCTGTGTGGGTAATCTAATACAATGATATGAGATTAGTTGAAAGAGGAGGCACAGTTAGAACATTTGTGAATGTTCCACCTTCAACTTCAACAAACCCTCTCTTCAATTTCTATTGGAGTGTCATCACCCAAAGTGATATAAGACATACTATAAGCATTTAAGGAAGAAAAATCAACCTGTGAAGAACCCATGTCTTGTGAGCCACTTGAGTCAATGATCCAAGATAGAGTTGATGATGATGATGTAGTGGAAACTAGAGCCTTGCCCTTAGATTTCTCTTTACCTTTTCCTTTGCCTTAGTAGATTCTTGACTTGATGAAGATTGTTTGATAGATTTAGGAACCCCTATGTTGTGCTTCTCAAGAAGATGTGAGAGTTGGTCAATATGTTTCTTCATATATTTGCGCTCATCATGCACAAGTTTCTTGTAATAGGAACCCTTAAAAAAAAATTCTTAGGTTTCCTTTGATTTGAAGAAGTTTCACTGTTGGTTTTGAAGGATTCTGATTTTTTATCTTTCTTAGTCTCTTTGTCCTTCTGAGTGTTTTGTTTCTTCACCTTATTGTTTGAAGCCTATTGTTTCCCATCCCTAGCAATAAGGTCTTGATGTTTTGAAGACTTTAATGTGTCCATCTATATTAACTTATCATGCTCCCTAATCAAGTTTGCAATGCAATTATCTAGAGAAGGCATTTTCCACCTAGCTCGAATAGCCCTTTTGGTGGCATAGAATGCAAATACAAATGCAGAATAGTCAAGATCTAATTTAGAGAGTATAAAAAGAACTATTTGGTCCTCTTTTTTCTCTATTCCACATTCTTTCAATTACAATCTTAATGATTTGAACTTAGTGAAGAAGTCCTCAAGGGCGTCAAAGGAACTAAGGCTCAAACTTATGAGCTCATTCTCTAACTCAAGACCTTTCGTTTCATTCATCTTCCCAAAATGTTTCTCTAATGCAAGCCAAACTTCCTGGAGTGTGTTCAAAGATTCTACATGAAAGGGAAGTTTAGGAGACACATTAAGACATAGTAGTCTAAAGGCTTGATCACATTTGTTAAACCACTTTTCTTAAGCTTCCTTAGGTTCTTTTCCAGCACCAATAGTTACTCTATACACCCCTTTGTTCTTTAGCACAAATTGTACTTTTAGTTTCAAATCATGATAATTAAAAGGTTTTAATGGTGTGACAGTCTGATTTGAATCCATGATTGGAAACAAATTGTTTCCAAAAAGAATATATAAAAGAAAATATGAAAACAAATACAGAAGTGCATACAACACAACACAATACACCCCCTTCCCAAAGATTTTGACACTTTATTGTTTAGTGCATAGACAAGTCTAACGAAATGGAAAAAACACTTATTAATTTTAGTGTGATAATGTTTCCAGTAGATTGAACATTTAAAAAAATGTTAACTTTAAAGAAATGACACTGAATTTCGAATTGCCAATCAAAATTTAAAAAAAATTTACTATTTTCCTTCTGGCCTGTTGATGGTGCTACTTTCTCCTCTATGGCTATGGTTGTGGGTATGCACACTTTCATCGCAGATTTCCGCACAGTTTTAAAAAGAGATCAACCATTCTTTTGATGCGGGGGTCTCCAGGTCCACACAAAGATCAGCATGCCACTCAAACAGAGATAAGATCACAACTTTCAACACAGGTTACCCGAACACAGATAAACACACTCGCCCGAACAAATATGAGATCACCGCATCAACACAGGTTGTTGGAAGATCGAATGGGAATGACAAATTGAGCAGATCACAGATCAGCCTCTACTCGGCCTCAATGCAATTCAATGTACCTCTTTCATGGTGATTGGTCCTCACAAACTCCAACTTTTGAATGAATGAGATTTTAATGCCGTTCATGAGACCAAACAGTTTAAAGGACCGAGAATAATAGATCTCAGCAAATAAACCAAACGAGTAAATGAAACCCAAAAGGGCTCTGATACCATGTAGAATTTCACCAAGACCTCTGGACAAAATTCCAGTGCCAAATTGAGCCACACAAGATGAACAAATGCATGCTCCCATCTGCGAGGAAAAAAAAGGAATGCAAGAAAATAATACATGAGAATCGATAAATCAAGATAACAATCAAGTCATGAATGAGATGTACATATAGAAAAGAGGTAAGAAATTTCCACCAAGAATAATGAATAAGATTAGGCAGTGACTCCCACTAATATAGAGTGGTGATGAGTTAATTTCTTCAAAACTCATAAGAGGTGGTGTATTAACTCTCACTAACTAGGACACATAATTAGGCTCAACATCATGTGTAAATATTCATGTGCATAATGCATGAAATAATATTTACACTAACCTCTATCACAATTAAAATGTAACCATTTTTCTCTCTTCTCTTCAATTTATTGAGTTAGTTGGATAGACTAAGGAAATGATTGTGTAGGAGTGCTCATTTCTCGTAAACTTGTGAATGGCTTCCTTTTGGTGAGTAGTTCCTTCTTTGCTGCTCTACTTGCCATGAAGATAGCCTTAGATATAGAACTTGAATTAAACATTCACACTTCATGTTAGATGTGATCCTTGAGCCCACCTAGAAAAATTCATTGAAATTTTCATTTGTGATTATCTTTAGTCACAAAGATATATTTTATGAATGTTGCATATAATCCTTAACAAATCTTATTTCACATAATTTAGCTACCTAGTTGAAGTAGCTCTATACAACACTATTACAACAATGCAACTATAATTCATTAGTAAAAATTGATCAATTAACATTGAGACCCTTCTTAACATAAAGCCATCGATACCAAATGAACTAATCTAATTCTAGATATAAAAGAAGCCATTCTTACCTTCTACCCACTTGGAACTTGATTTAAATAAAAAAAAAAAAAATCCGTTTTATTTATACATGGTAGTTGATCCTTTCCATCAAGCTTACATATCCACATTCAACAGTAGGCTTTGAAATCTTGAATGAGTGCTAGCATTTGGCTAAAGATTGGCTTGTCCAAATGATTTGTCTTGATAGATAAAAAAATGTGTTGTTTTCGTCGTTGTGTGCTCGATATATTCTTAGACTTGTGATATTATTTCCTTGATGCTAGCCATTTCTCCTTAGATTTCAAATTTGACACTATTTGTTTCTCATGTTATTTTAGATTTGCATATTTTGCATACCTTCTAGTTGGTGCAATTTTCCTCTCCTAAAGACTCCATCAAATTTGAAGTTCCTCATGATCATACACTAAATCTATATCCTTTTTGTTAGGAGTTTTCTTAACGTGTCAAAATTCTTGCCTCAACCTCTAGTATGTGGCACCTTTTAGGAAAGGTATCTCAACCTTGCTCATAATGTTAAGAATACAAAAAATGTAAGTTTTGGGCTATAAAACATAAAAACTCAATTTTTAGGCCATAGAGGTCATTTTAGCCAAATAAATCTTTTGAATTGTTTGGCATTGATTCCATATTGCTTGACATCTAGATCTCTTTAAGCACTATAATTTTAGAAAGGACCCAATTGGTCTCCTGGATCAAAATTAATGGCCTTTAGAAGTTGGGCCTCCCACATTAGAAATGTAAAAACATCTAGAAGACATAAAAGAGTTTTAAGATAGAGTTAGACTTGTTGACCAACTTATGACACAGGTTAAGATGTGTCATAATACATTATTAAATGGATATAATGAAGCCAAAATGGAGTACGCCCAAGTTGGTGAGTGAATTATGAAAAATGTATGGTAGGTGGAAGGAATAAGTTATTTTCAACCTGTGGATTGATCTTGGGATTTGGGTGTTGAAATTTTAACTGGGGATATGGGTGCCACAATTTTGGGTGGTTTTAAGACATGGTTTCCTAATTAGCATTTGATGGTTCCAAATATTTCTTAGATACTATCTATTTTGTCCTTGATATGGAGGCTTTGATAATGAGTTTTGTAGGTATTGTTATACTATTAGAATTGCTCCAGATCTTTGGTTGGTGATACTTCTATAAATATTAGACTTTGTAAGTGTATTTTATCCCCTGGTTATTGAATAATACATTGAATTAATTTGGAGTGGGGTTTTATCTGAAAAGGGTTTTTCGCATGTAAATCACTATGTTATGGTATATTGCTATTATATTTATTTCCTTGTAATTATCTAATTAGTTTAGTTTTTACACACATCCTATTGGAAATGTTGTCATTGATGTCAAATATGAGAGGACAAATGTTGTCATTGATGTAAAAAGAAATGGATAGGATTATTGGCAAGACTATTATCCATGTGTAGCAGGTTGATAGCAACAGACTTAGACAGATCTTCAAAAAGACATATGAAAGAATTTATGAGCAGATTTGTAAAGAATGAATAAGTAGTTTCAAACATGAACAAAATTAGGATGCAAATCTAAAGGTGAAGTCTCAAACATGAAACAACAATCATTCTAAAGTAGCAACAATTAAAGTTGGGTAATAAACAACAAAATAAATAAAAGTGAAAGTAGTGATTAAGTGTTGATAGAAGATAGTTTTTTAATAAAAAGACAAAAAGTGAATAAGACAAAATCACTAGAGGACAAAATTTGTTAAGGGAAGGGCTGCAATTTGTTTGTGAAGGGCTTTTAGAAACAAAGAGACATATCCATCTACAAAAGACATATCTATTGAAAAGGTATAAGAGGTAAATGATAGAAACATTTGTGGTGTGTGTGTAATGAATATTATATGAATAAGAGTAGATTGAGAAAGGGTTAAAGGGAAGAAATATGAAGTCCATTTGAGATTCATATTGATGAAGATATGCTGCCATATATGAAGGTCAAATGCAAATACATATATGACAAATGTATATGAAATTTGAGAGTTGAATGTTGAGCAAGATAGTGCAGTTTTAAAGTGAATTTACAGATCAAATTTGTGAAGAGAGGATTGTGTGAAGGGATGTGAGGTGTGTGGTGTGAAAGACATAGAAGAATATCATATACACCAAACAAATGAAAAGCAAAGTTTAAAAAGATTATTTGCAGATTTGTTAGTGAAAAGACATGATTGTTCAAATGGTTGTATCAATTTCAAAGGGTTGCATCCATTCATAGAATCATTGAAGACATAAAGGAAAGTGGATAAGTGTTGAGTATGCCTGAATGATTATGTGAAAACAGGTGCAGAATTATGCATTATTTGTGTGAGCTTTAAAGAGGCATCTTACATCACAAAGAGGAGTTAAGTTGAGATAAAAGACAGATTTATGAAGATCATGTTGCAGATCTGAGTGAATGAGATTGTAGTCAATTTATGAGCATTGTATGAAGGAACTATAAGGAAAACTTATGTAGAACATAAGAGAAGTCCTATGAAGCATATTGGAGAAGTCTTTTAAAAGAGATGAACAAGCAGACTTAAGAGAAATCTATGAGCAGACTTTGTGATGATTTTATGAACAAATTTATTGAAGAATATATGATGAGATTTGAAAGAGAGATTTTGCCATATAAGTGATCAGATTTGTTAAAAAGTCTTGCATCATTCAAAGTCATATTTGTGTGGCAAGTTTATGATCAACTTACAACATATTCAAGAAAAGAATTGTAGCAAAGAAGGAAAGGAGTATATTTGTAGATTTCATGAAGGAATTGTGAAGCATAGTTTGGATCAAATTTGAAGAAAGAAATTAAGCATAATTGCAATCAGATTTGAGAAAAGAAGTTGTGCATATGTTGGATCATATTTGAAAGAAATATATTTGAACGAAATTTTCCATCATCCGTTGAAGAAGAAACATTGAAAGTGGAACATTATTCTTGAAGTTATTATCTTTGCTAAGTTGGTGCTTGGCAAGTGGGGGTTGGTGCCTCTAGTAGGTTGGTGCCTACGAACATTAAGGGTTGGTGCTCCTTGTAGGTTGGTGCCTACTAAATCAGCATTAGGGGTTGAAGCTCCTTGTAGGTTGGTGCTTACTAAATCAGGTTTAAGGGTTAGTGTTTTTTGTAGGTTGGTGCCTACATCCTTTGTAAATGCTTATATAATTCATAAAGTACAATTGTTGGTGTCAACTTGTTCATATTGTGATATTATTTCATAGTTTATTTTGTTAAAGTTTGAAGTTGATAAGAAGTGAAAGAGGGTAAAAGCTTGTTGATATATTGATTCACCCCCCCCCCCCTCTCAGTATATCTTTGTGCTCTTCACATCCCTTCTCATGGATTAGTGTAGGAAGTGTATTTTGCACCTCTACTTCCTTTAATCTAGTATTAGAGCTTGAATGCCTTAGATTAGAAGTGTTAGGGACAAGGGTTTTTTTTATACTAATCTTGGATTGGGTGGGAGCTTGTGCAAAAAAATATTTTGTTGTAGAAAAATGGCAATCACATCAATGATAGAGATGGAGAATTTATCAAGCACAATCTTGAGATTTAGAAGCTCAAGGAGAGGGATATGCTCATGGATAGAGATCTATAGGCTATAGTATCTATATGGAAACCTAGACCATAATGAGACCAAAATATTGAGACATTTTGGACTAAAAAGGTAAGGGTTTCATTAAAATTTGATTGATTTGATATTACTAAATTTGTATAAAGGGACAATCACAATTAACCTTTTGAAGAATTTGGATGAGATTTATCAAGATAAATCCCTAGTAAACAATCCCTTCTTGAGAAAGAAGCTATATAACCTCAAAATGAAGGATCGTGGTTCTGTAGCTAAACATGTAAATAATTTCAACATATTCATGACCTAGTTTCACTTTGTTTGAGTGAAGATTGAGGAGGAGGATTAGTGTATGAATTTTCTATGTTATTTTCTAGATTCATGGGACCACCTTGTTATGGCTATTAGGAGCACTATCACCAAGTTGAAAATGGATGAGTTGGTGGCATCATTACTTTATAAATAGATGAAAATAATTTTTTGAATCTAGTAAGGAGGCTCTAGCTATTTATGGAAGAAAAAATAAAAAAGCAAGAAGGACAAGAAGTGAGATGATTCTAGATCCAAATACCATGCAAGATCCAAATCTCTTGGTAAGAGCAAGGATAAAATTTTAGAATTGTGGTAAGTATGGCTATTTCAAAAGAGACTATAAGGAGTAGAAAAATAATAAGAGTGATATGATGATGAGTTTGAAATGTCCTCCCAAGATGATGGTTATGCCTTTGTTGCTTGACCTTGGTTACATGTGCATTTTTGATAAAATTTGGCTTCTCTTTTCACACAACCTTACATCAAGGTTGGCTCTCAAAATATGAATAATATGATGGTGGGAAGGTGTTACCTTTTTGGTTGTGGAATATTCCTAATTTGGTCCTTGGTAGATGAATGAAAGGGATCAAAGGTGTGAGACATAGCTTGGTTTGATGTAGTACCTACTTCTTGTTGTAGCGTCGTAAATTGTCACCCTTACAATTTCACACTATGTTTTGCTCCCCCTAAATTATTGAGCCTAGCTTGATTGGCTAAAGCATCTTGTTGCAAGAAAGAGGTCACGAGGTCCAGTCTCCCCCCATCCTTGTGGTACCAGAGGGTGTGTCATGCTAGCAACATCGGTCACATGAAATTTTTTTATCAAGTGCAGTACAATTTATAGGGGGGCTACCCGATTCCTACAGTCTAAAAAAAGAGAAAAAAATTATTACACAAATTTAACTCAATATAGATTGAAATTGAAAAGATTAATAAAACAAAATTATTTGAAATATATTAACTGAAATTGCAAAAAACTTGAAAACTTTGATTCTTGCACAATAAAAATTCAATAGGGTTAGAATAATTTTAAAAATGAATTTTAACTAAATTAAAGCTCTTCTTCTCTCAAGAGTGTGCATCCAAGGTGAGTTCTCCAAAAGAGATGGTAAACCTTCAACAATTTAACTCAAACAAAGATTAGTAAAACATGTTCTAGTACCATGAAAGGAATAATAAAATGAAAAAAGTATTATACTAATCTAAGAGTTATTGTTTGAAGGAAAATATTAAAATTGTTGTACCCAAACCAAATTTTTTGCTTCATTAAGCCATTTTGCTTAAATGGTCTAAACCAAGTGTTAAAATGATGTCAAAACATAGTTTTTGGGAAAATCAAGTATGGACTTTGAGTTGGTTTGGTGTCAAGAAGATATTAGTAAAATTTGAAAAAATTGAAAATTACAGTTTCAAGCACCCTTGTTTCAGGTCGCAAAACCCTAAAAATTGAAACTTGTCAGAATTGGTTGAAATTAATTTTGATTGGCTTATTTCACATCACGATCACAATGGTGAAATCAGTTTCAGTTAAAATTCATTTGAAGCCTGGTGGGTAGTTTTCACTTTTTTAGGAGAAAAGTTAGGACCTTTGAGGTCGTCAATGGCAGTTGGCCAATACCAGGTGTCAAAATCTAAGCCTAAAACTCAAAGCAGAACATTCTATGATGAAAGATGCTAAAAAAGATGCTTCACGACGGAGGGGATTTTCACATGGTGAAAATTGCAAAAAAAATTCTAAAGTCTAGAAACACTTCACTTTGTAACATGGGAGACGCTTGTGCAATCAACGTGCAAATTAACTTTACAGTGTTCGTACATGTGAAAGTGGTGAAATACAGTCACATACACACGTCAATAGCAGTAATACTTCTGCAGGGTCAACTCAACAGCCAACACAGTGTTCGCAGAGCGCGAAATGGAGGAAATATTATTTCCAGAGCAAATTTGTGCCCCTATAGCTTAGGGGCACCCTTCAATTTGAAGGCTCGGATATAGTTTTTTCTAGTTGCAAATACATTCAATCTCTTTGATTTTCTGCAATCTTTCTGACAAGCTATCAAGCAAGTTCATCAAATTTCCAGAACTCTGGCAATTGAAGGCGGAAGCAGAAGTTACAGAGAGTTTACACATTACAAGGACAGTCAAATTTGCAATTCTGCACCCCTTTAGCTCAGGGGCGCCCTTGAATTAGACCCCTTAGATGATTGAATTTGCATATTCTATTTCTAGGAAATCTTTTCTTATTCAGCCCAGCTCTGCGATGCATCTGTTCGCAAGATCGTCAAATGTGCTAAGTGACCATGATAGTTGTTCCAACGAACACGTAAAATAGAGGGTAGATAAAAGTAAAAATATCAAACTGTACCTCTATAGGCTAGGGGTACCTAGCCTTTTGGCCAGCTAGGTGGGGCTTTTAGCAATTGTCATCTTCATGATACCTGTGTAGAATCCTCCTGGCTATTTAGTGAATCCAACCATCAGCCCTCAGGGTTTGTCAAACGCTCGTGAGTGAAGAATCAGCGAAGATTACTAAAGAATGAAAACAAGCAAGAAAATGGCTAAGTATGGAAATTACATACTCCCTTGAAAAAGGTGTCTTTCTCTTGGAGGTCTTGGAAGTAGTTTTCTCGCTTTGTCACTTCCAGGAACACCTCTTCCAAGTTGTTCCAACTTCGCGATGAGATCAACGGTATGCACATTGGAGCAATCCAACTCCTGGTGTCAAGGGTCAAAGTATAGCGTTCGTGTGAAAGTTATAAATTGCAAAATCATTCTCAAAATGGTAATTGTACCTCTACAAGCCAGGGGCGCCCTTGCTTTTGAGGCCCTTAATCCAATTTTTCAAACGCCTTACATATAGTCATTGTTTGTGAAATTCTTCTAGCTATGTGATGGATCCAGCATCCAGTCGACAAGAGCCATCATTCACCGATAGCGGCAGATTGAAGCTCAAAATCGAAAAACAGAGAAATGGTTATCTAGTGGCCTGTATATTATTTTAATAAAAGGCGACTTTTATTTTGAGGCATCAAAAATGGTTTTTAATGATTGCAGCTCCTAGCAGACATTTCATCGTAGTAGTTTTGGCTTCACAGTGGATGTGTAAGCTTAGTTCCAACATCAATCAAGCACCCGGAAATCAAAGTTCAACAAAGGCAACTGTGACATTTTCAACAAGCTACAAAATAGGAAGTTAGCTAAAAATCAACTTTTTCTAAGGGATGCTTGGAGAGTCAAACTTGGTCTTTTCAGAATCAGTAAAATATTCTAAGCAAACCTAGAATGAGAGATTTCAATTAACTCAATAAAATAATATTAAATTTTTACTCTCAGCATGTCAACTTTAATGGGGTGATTCTCTTCAATATTTTAATATTGGCGCCTTTTTGAGACTTAATTTGCAAATTTGCAGGCTGAGTGAGATTGAATATTTTAATATTATTGGCACTCCAAGTCAGTTTATGTTGAGCAAAGTGGGGTCCAATCAAATGATTTCTTTTGAAATCAGGTTTTATTCTTGCAGTTGGCGCCATAAACCATGAATTTCTTTATTTATTGCAAGATGGCGTCCATTTCTCTCACAACAGCTTGAAGAGCAAGCGAATTTTCTTCATTGTGCAAGTGAATTTCTTCAGCAATCAGCATTTGAAGATTAATTAGCAAATTCAAGACAAGCATGGCGATTTTAGCAGAAGCAGAAACATAAAACTTCTATCTTTTGTCTTAAATCCTTCTATTCTCGTCTTAGGTTTTCTTTGCATGTCCAAGATTCAGTGACTTTTGACAATTTTGATCATCTGGGTTGGTTGTGCACGGCTTCCTCTACAAAACTCATGTGTTAGAATTTTTCAAGAGAAAATGCCTCAAAGCTTCAATTCTCGAAACTTTGCTTTTCTAACTGAAATTCCTTTTCATGGTAGAGTAAAAGTCAATATTTTTCAAAACGGAGGATCTAGGTTGTCTTAGAATCATCTTCTAAATAAAACCCATATTTTAGTTTTTCTCTAAAAAATTGCCCCCGCAACCCTTGCTGCCCCTAGTTGCTTTTTTCGGAAAAGCTTTTGCATGTCAAGCTAAACGGTGCTTTTTCGCAATTTTGACATTGTGGGTTGTCTTAGAATTATTTTCTACACAAAACCCACGTCTCATATTTTTTGGTGAAAATTGCCCTCTGACAAGCTATTTTTAGCCTTGTCAGGTGACATTTTAGCTTTCCAGAGAAAGTTGTCAGTTAATAGTTGAGTTTACAGTCAACAGGCGAGTTTTTCAAAATGCAGTACACACAGATCAAGTTCAAGACTAAGTCAATCTTGGTTCATGACTTCATCGGAACAGTTGACACGGATTTGCATAAAGTGCTTCTAGAGGCTATCTTGGATCCGATTAAGATAAATCAAGTAATACTTCAAAACATCCAAGAATTTGGGTTGCTAGAGGCGGCTTCACTCCCTATTTCAGTTCATTGCATAGAATTCGTGATGTCTTGTGTCAAGCATTACAATTCTACTACCCGAGAAATTCAGTCAGCAGATGGACGGGTGATTTGTAGTCTCAAGCCCTAGGACATTGAAAGGTCTTTTGGTATTCCTCAACATCTGAACAGTTTGGTCATTACCATGGATCAATGTGAAAGAGAATTCAATGTTGATAAGGACGTGTGTCAAAGAAAAATGGAATAAAGGTGGTTAAAACAAAAGAAAACTAAATTGTCACACAATGTGGATCGTGAAGAGTACAAGGATGAGTACGTGATTTTGATCACTCTTCTCAATCGTGTTTATGATCATGTAGATGTTGATAAATTCTATCCCTAGATGTACTACATCATTGCTCAAATTATCTCCAAACAAGAGCATTACGACTAGGCCTCTCTAATCAGCAACGTTCTCCACAAGTAGATTACTAGTTTCCTAGTTGCCCACCAATTTCATATGTGTTTGTATCTCGTATACTTGATTTCCTACCAGGGTCAGTTTAGAGGGTTGAACACAGTGGCGATTCTCAGTGTACAGAAGGTTTATCAATACTACGACCAGCTTGAGTTCACAAATTCTGAACGACATTTCAAGTGTGTGCAAGAAGCATTCTTGATGTACAGAGTGAGGAACCTAGTTCGGGAATTGCATGTTTGTATCTCAGTGGTTGCCAGAGCAGCAATGGTAGAATGGGCGGACTGGTTCATTCAGTTCCCTACCTACACCTACATCCGCGTCTATGGATATACAGGAAATCTAGCTATGCTACCTCGCTATCCTTCGGATAGGATGGTTTTCATGGAATTTTTGAGGCAATTGTATGATGTTCATTCACGTTTGTGCCACAAGCATGAGCCAACTACCAAATTTTCATTGCAAATGGGAGTCTACTAGTGTAAGATAGCAGTTGACACCAAGGCTACAGGTCAAGAGTTAGAGAAGTTTAATCTCAAGTACCTTGTTGATGCACGCACATATGACCCTTGTGGTTGTTATTCAGCATGCCTTGGCGGTCGCCCTTACCATAAGCCTACAATGGAGGATTATTGGGTTAACTGCAAGGATGAGTTTGAGGTGCGCCAATGCAGCTACAACAGGTTCACCCTCTCACAAATTTTTGTCTTCATGTCTGAGGATGTGGTAGGATTGTTAGATGATGATGGGGATGTACTTCCTTAATTCTTTAGAGAATAGGTTGATATGCAACCACTTCCAACTATCGATTGGTTTTCCAAGGAGTACTCATCTATCAAAGAGAGATCAAGTAGAGTCATTCATAATAGTATACTCTACCTAGATAGCAAGAAGATAAGGAGGGCAGTCATGCCAAGTACAGAACCACCACTAGTGGATGTTTCACTGTCATCCTCATCAAAACCAAAAGAAAAGAAAAGGAGCAATCCTCCTAAAAGAAATAAAGTGCCTAACAATTCAAAAGGAAAGGAACTTGTTACAAAAACACGTGGAGCCAGCCACAAATATAGTTTGAAGCTTACCAGAGCCAGAAGTTTAGCCTCCCATGCCATCACCAACACCACAATAGTCTCCAATTCTAGTTCACATTGATTTTGACCTAGACTCGCCACCACGTAGCAATACCTCTACACATTCCCACTCATCAAAACTTCCTATGACTAGCATTGATCCTTCCAATGAGATTAGTTGAGACTCATCTTGGCTTGAGAATCAACCAGGTAGGAAGAGGAGGAAACCATCCTACATACTTGATCACTCAGATTTTGATCATGTCTACCAGGATGCACCAAATAAGAGAATAAAGAAGCAAGTTCATGTAGAGAGGAACGCTGACAAGGAGATCATACTAGAGACCGTTGCACCTCTAGAGGGAAAGAGCTTGAACGAGATAGAATTTGAAGACTTCGATGTGATAAAGGTCAACCTTGGTAGAAGTACATGACAAACAAAGGTTGATTTCCTTCAGGTTGCAATGGATAGCATAAAGGATAGGGTGATAAAAGATGAAGAAGACAAAGCAGCTCTCAAGGCTAAAATCCAACAACTTCGTTAGTATATCTTTAACCTCGTGCATAGAACAGAAAATGTCATCGCTTCACTCCCACATATACTAGAGCCACCAATAGAGCAGAATTAGCTTAATCAGTTGGTTGTATATGGGAAGCACCTAATAGATTGGGAGGAAGAGTTTGTCGCAAGGGGCCGCTTTGTACTCACATAGTTATATCAATTGAGGTACAATGCCCGTGAACTCCGTCTACGGATCCAGTATGAGGAGCAAGACTTGGCGGTTGACAAACCTAGAGATGAAATCATGATCTCTCATCTAAGGATGACATATGACTCATTCACCGATGAAGAAGATAAAGAAGCTATTTTTACTTGGAGGGCATAGTTGATCTTCAAGGGAAAAATAGAGGATACAATGGCTTCAGAGTTGGTTGAGAGCAGAGAACACGTGACTAGTGCACTTCAGTTTGTGAGAACTTCCATGTCCCAAGTTCCTTATCAGTATCAGCGTGAGGGTGGTGAGTACATCGAGCTTACTGATGTTCAGCCAAAGTTGCAGGTGCTCATCCCTGGTATTTTCAATGGGGATTTTGTTGGTTGTAAGTTAGATCAACTTACAGTCATGTCAGTGTTATTTGATGAGGTAGTTAAGAGTAGAGGAGAACTTCAGAGCCAGATCACAGGTAGTGAGGAGAAGTTGCGAAGACACAGTGTGCTACGATAGAGTATCAATGCTCCAGATGGTGATGCAATCAATAACCTCATGGAGGGGTTACTTGCTTGAGATGACGGCTAGTAAACTCTAGATCAGAACGTCCCACCTTTTTCAAGATAGACAACAGACACATCGGTTAACTCAATGCTTATTTTCGAGTCAACTTGTTGTTCCACCTTTCATGCTATGTCTGTCTTGGAATCAACAATGTACAGTTGGAGTTTTCATTTCAATAAGGACATGCATGCTTGCACATGTCCATTTCGATTAGTCTTGTTCCCGTTAACTGATGGTAGTTTTCTAGTTAACTATATAGTTTCCTTTATTTAGGGTTTAGCAATAAAATCTTGCATGCTTGCAAGACTGTAGTTGACTAAAGGTGATTTTAGGGTTCCCTACACCTTTGATGTCTATAAATAAGAGCTCTTTGCTCATTTTTAATTAACTTTTGCATGCAATAGTAATATATGTTGAGCCACCTTGCCTGAAATATTATTGTTTTGTATCTGTTCATGAGCTTTTACTATGATAATAAATAGTTGTGCCACCTTGCCTAAATGTTATTATTATGGTATTTGTTCATCTTAGTTAAATATAGTGGCTAGTTTGATCATTTATTGTATGTGTGTCTCGCCAATGCAGTTTGTTGTCCTAGTTGGCTATCTTATGTTGTGATAATAGTTGTTCTTTCAATCTACACCTCGGATAGGGGTCCCTCCTCCTTGGAAATTTGTAAAGAAGAATTATCATTGAAGTGTTGTTGCTAATAAGCTTGTTGCATATCTATGCCTCAGATAGGGGTTCCTCCTCGAAAATTTAGTAATTGAGCTTATCGTTTGATGTCGTGCCTAATAAACTTCATTCCAGCCTATGCCTCGGATAGGGGTCCCTCCTCCTTGGAAATCCTGTTGTAAATTTTATTGTATAAAACATTCCTGCTCCTTTTTCCCCGTGCTCTATTTTCTTGAGGAGAGTGGATAGATTAAAGAATTTAGTTTAGTTGTAGTTAGAGATCTATGAAACCTTAAAATCCTTAGCTGCAACGTTCTTGGTTTTCTTAACCTTGTGCCTCTTCTAGTTGAGATAAAAAGATAGGAGTTAGATTACTTTACTTTTTCATACAAATTGGCATAATAGGGATCTTCCCCTCCTAATTTGAAGAGCAATCATTACGCACTGTGCATAGTTGTATGCACCAACTCGCACTCCAAAGGTGCTAATTGTTACGCCAACAAAAATATAAGATGAAAACTAAGAGCATGCACACCAAATATCCAAGAGGAGACAAGATTTTGTAAGGGGGAAAAAAAAAGAAAAAAACCCCTATATTATAAAGATGACATAATTCCTAAAGAAAATTACAATGAGAGAATGAGAGAGAGGGAGATATTAAGCATAGAATGCTTCTAATGAAGAATGAGCCGAAGCACTCAACAAATAAAGGTGAGAAAGGAATTGCATAAGTAATTCTCATTTCTATGCATGCCACCTTTTATCCTATGTGTGTATAAGGTGTCAAGATCCTCATAAGGAGGAGGCTACAACTAAGCCTTAATATTCCTCCAAAGAGGAGTAATAAAAATGAGTCATCCTCACACATGTGTGAGGATACTCAAATGAGACAAAAAGACTTGTAGTGTTTCCTTTGGAATATTCATACATGTAATTAAATAATACAAATAATTTAAATAATTTTCACCTAAGTAAAGATTAATTTGTAGCAACTCATCTAGCATTAGCCACAAATTGGCTAAGGATTCCCACTACCTAGGCAATGTAGGGTCTTGTGTAAACCATAACATACATCAAACTTCACACTACACTAGCATGAGGTACTTAGCTTATATCCTCATCTAGCATTAGCCATAAATTAGCTAAGGAGTCCCAGTATCTAGGCAATGTGGGGTCTTGTGAAAACCATAACATACATCAAACTCCAGACTATACTAGCATAAGGTACTTAACTTATATCCTCCATCTCATTAGGAGAAATTAGACATTTTTCGATAACTTTGTCCCCATTGTAATAGGAACACACAATTTCTTAAAATTTGCCATGTTAAACCTCTCCAATATTGAATTCACATGCTTACTTTGTCCCAACCATTTTTTTTGTTCACTCTATCTCTTTTGACCCCCATCCCCAAGATATACCTGGTTGCCCCTAAGACCTCCATCTCAAATTGTGTTGAAACTTGAGACTTCAAATCATAAATCAAACCTTAAATTCCATTACCAAAATAAGAAAATCTCATCAACATATAATACAATAATAAGAATACAATCACCATCAATCTTATAGTAGATGAAATAATCTAATTTGGATTTCAAAAATCTCAACCTTAACACAAAATAATCAAACTTTTGGTACCACATTATAGGAAATTACTTAAGACCATACAAAAAAGTCAACTTACAAACCAAATTTTTGTTACCTTTCTCAATGCAGTGCTCTAGCAATTTCATATAAATTCTTCTTCCAAATCACCATGAAGGAATTTTATCTTCACATCCATATACTCAATATCAAGATCATATGTTGTAGCAAGAGACAACAAAAATCAAATGGATGTCAATTTTTCTAATAAGGAGAAAATCTCACCATAATCTATTCCCTCAACCTAAAAATAACCCTTTGCAACCAATCTCACTTTGTACTTATTACCACCACCATCAGACCCTATTTTTCTTTTGAACACCCATTTACATCCAAGAGACTTTCATGCATCAATCAAAGGTACTAGGTCCCATGTGTTATTTTTATTTAAAACAACCATCCCATCATCCATGACCACCTTATATGATTTTGCATCATTTATACCCATAGCCTCCTTTCTAATCCTAAGCTCATTAGTGATACTAATCAAAGCAAAGATATATCTCTAATCAAAGGGAGTATACCTTTCTAGTTATTTTCTTTGTCAATTGGACCTCCTTAATGATTGATGTGGAGGTTTTTTCTGTATTGTGTGAATTGTTTAATGTGAGTAAATTAGTAATAAAACCACACAATCAATGAAACATTTACATTAAGGAAATCGAAATAACAAATAAACTTGATAAAACTATTCCATTGTTCTCTATTTTCAAGGATCCTCTAAATCATTAGTGCTCTCAAATTTGTATAAATGCACTAGACTCTTTGGATGACAACCCAAGAACCGAGATGCTACCTAAAATGCAAGAAATTTATTCCTACATTTGCATGATTGATCTACAAATGATATGATGTTGAGATTATGATGTTGCTATGTTCAAAATGATGCTAAAATGATGCTATGATGAAATGAAAGACTAATTAAAATGTTGTATGAAGATGCAATAAAACTAATGCAACAATTAGGATTCGAGAAATGAAATTTCCATGGTAACATTACTTTAGACTAAATGAAAAATGTTGAACTAAAATGATATGCTAAGCTCACAAATGTTGATATGATTTCTACAGAGTAAGTTTGCTCAAAGATGGGATGTGAAAAGATGGAGAATGATGTTGTATTTATAGGATTTCCAAGGCATAAAATGATGTGGCAGCAACCAATGGTCAAGATTTCAGCTAGAGAGATGAATAGTGGAGAAGGAAGAAGTTAGAGGGAATCATGGAGATGGTTCCCTTTAAAAGAATAGCATGCAAGTGTGAGAGAGAATGAAATGATGGAGAGATCCAAGTGTCCAAGGTAGTTTCAAAATTTGTTGAGGATAATTCCAATTTAAATATTAAGGATATTTAAATTCATGAGACACTTGATGATGTGGCAAGAGGAAAAGTTGGAGACATGTGACTCAATTCAAATTAGGAATTATTCAAATTTAGTGAGAAGATATTAATTAAATAAAACAAACTATTAGAATTTGTTTATTTAATTAAAATCACAAGAATGTGATTTAAGATGGAAGAATTAGAAAGTGTGAACTATATAAATAAATTTAGAATTTATTTATAAGTAGACGAAATAAGAAGTTTATTAATTAAATACCTTGTATTTAATTAATTAATTATCCTGGTCGATTTTAGGTGTATACATTTTGCCCCTCATTGAAGTGATATGTTTACACATTGCTTCAAAGAAAAATTTGTTGATGATGCTGACAAAAAAAATTCGATATGCCCCAGACACTAATTTTCGAGTGATAATGGATATATGCCCCCTCGGGAGATAGATCGATGAATTTTTGAATTTTTAGGATGTTTTTGAAATTTTTAAGGATTTGATGATGATTTTCAAATTTTATGATACAGAGACGATTTATCTCCCAAAAAATAATACTGAATCTGTCACCTTGATTAATTGATTAATTGAAGCCCCTTTTTTGCTTCTTTGTGTTTGATGTTTGATAATCGCTTCAGCCAATGTTTTGATGTTGTTTGATGATGTTGATTGATTAGATGATTATTGATCTCATGATAGGTGAGATTCAATGATAGGATGTTGATAATTGACCTCATGATAGGTGAGGATCAATGATAGGTTGATGATCGACCTCATGATAGGTGAGGATCAATGATAGGTTGATGATCAACCTCATGATAGGTGAGGATCGATGATAGACGCTCACGAGATGTAATAAAAATCTCATTAGAGCTGATTAGATTGATAGGTTGATTGATGTTGATTGATTGATTTGCTAATTTGTGATATGTTATGATGATAGGATCCTTCGGCAGTCCTACAGATTCGAGAGCGCTTCCCGAGGATGTGGGATTTGATTCCACATTTGGATTAGGCTGATTTGAATGTGATTGGATGATGCGGATTGACCTCTTTGCTTGACATGCCCTAGCATAGGATTAACAGGGGACTTCTGACCACTTTGGCAGAGAGGTGGCACAGTGACCACAACACCTTCCACCTACCGACTATTGAGATGACAGTGACACCCGAGGATGTGTACCATATTTTGAGGATTCCTATTGTCAGAGAGTTGGTTGTGTATGATTCGACTGAGCAGGGAGGGACTGATGCACTTCAGATATTTTTCAAGGACGAGCAGATTTGTGGTTATGAGATCCCATGGAGAGAGATGGTGGATGCATATGCGACACTTCCATGTGTTCTTGTTGTATTTATCAAAGGTTTTCTATCCCGACCGCAAGTCGAAGGGACTCTCAGTTGGATGGGGCTGGACATTAGAGAGCATGATCAAACAGGGGACTAGATATGCTTGGGGCTCCTGCATGCTTGCACATTTGTATCACGATCTACACCAAGTGATAATCCTCAGAAGGGCCGGTTTATCTACTAGAGTTACATTGTTGTAGATATGGGCGTGGGAGCACATAGTTGTTACTTGTCCAATGGCAGAGAGAGCATCCAACAGGGAGGCCTTACATTCATGGCTACAAAGGCCTAGTTGTCCAGCATAAGTTGGGAAAGCTAGAGTACTGGAGGAGAGTTTTGGATGACCTAGAGATGGTAACATGGCGGCCCTACCTTAACTGTGAGCAATGGCTAGAGCATGACACAGAGATGACGTATGTGTGCTCATCGAGATACCTGCTTGGGAGGACCCAGTTCGTGATAGAGATATTTCTTCTCCATAGAGTGTTGCAATAGTATGGCAGAGTACAGGGCATGCCTTAGGGAGTGGCTCTTTATGCACGCAGACGACAAGATATTCTGGAGTGGGGGCCTATGTTGTCATATGATGTAGCAGTTGAGGAGTACCAAGGTTTACAAGCAATGATTTGGGATTATCATCCAAAGATTATTGAGGTTGCAGTTTCAGAGGAGTATGCTCAGTATTTCTTTGTACATCCCTTCCCACGGATATCTAGCCCAGATCAGTCGGTACCTTTGTTAGATGATGAGCCAACACTGAGACGGAGGAGGGGTGGAGGAGGTGATGAGGAGGAGAGATCAGCGATGACAAAGATGATGGGGGAGATGGAGGAGGTGGTGGAGATGGTGATGGAGGAGATGGAGGCTAAGATGTAGATGGTGGTGATGGGGTGGTGTGCATGTGTTGGATCTCAGAGTGCCTCGGAAGAGGTGATCGCTAGTGGCTACAACACAGCAACATGTGTAGATTTGGTTGCCCTCATAGCAACAGCAGACACAGATAGTTGTGTTACAAGTGCAAGTTCAAACATTACAGGGACAGCTGACACAGATACAAATTTTGCTACAGACATAGGCTCAGGTACAGGCATAGATTTCCACCCTTATAGTCGAGAGAGATACCCTTAGATAGTGGTGTGAGTAGGAAAAGAGTGTGGCAAAGAGATTGTAGAGAGTTGTCGAGGGTACATCGACGGTAGATTACCTAAGAGAGGTACGACGCTCTGCCAGGGAGGCTGAGTACTACCGAGGATGATATCATGAGTTAGTGCCTCTAGAGTTGACCAGTGCACGTACTCATTCCAGGACCACCAGTAGGGGTGTCACCAGGCCACCGTGCAGAGATCTAGGGGTAGGACCATCAGGTGCAGCAAGAGGTACAGAGCCAGCACCGTCTAGGGGTAGCACCACATAGTTCTGATGTTGACATGTGATGTACTGATTTTTGATGATGTATACACTGATTTAGTTGAGACATTATGATTTCTACCATTTTTTGATATTATATCTCTCCACATATTTGGACATCATTGTACACTTGACATTATTATTTTGAGATTTATATGAGATGCAACAATGATTAGAGATCTATATGTGTTTATGATTTCATGATGGATGTCTATGATGAATGCATTTTATTTCTACATTATGATGCTATGTGATGTGTATATGATGCTTATATGATTATGACATGATTATGTGTGGATGCAATGATGATATGATGATGCATGAATGATGATTATATATGTTCTTATGCATGATGTTGTATGTTATATGGGATGGATTTGATTATGCAAATGAGATGCAATGTATATTATTTTTGTGTTTTTCAAAAGCAAATATATGATCTGATTGCTATATGAGATGGATTTTAGGATGTAAACAATATGTAATGCACTTTTTTTTTTTTGTGTTCTAATGCAAATATCATGATGTAATGCATGGATGCATGAATGATGTAATAATGTTTTCTAATGTATGTATGATATGCAAATGATTATGCAACTATATGAGAATGATTTTTTTTGTTTATGTCAAGTATACTCAATCTTTTAATGATAGAGATAACATCATTTTGAAATCTTTCCATCCTTGGAAAACCCATAAATATAGATGCAAAACCAATATGTATGCAATCTAACTTAACCATGCAAATCTAAATATGAAAAATTTTCATCGTAGCAGTAGATTTTTCATGCTTTTATCATCATTGAGCTTTTGAATTGTTGAAAGTGAGTACAAACATCGATGGTATAATTAAACCATGATGACCTGAGTACTACTTCCATGATTTTTGATATTGTAAATTAACATAAGCATCTAGGTATAATTAAATCGAGATGACCTAAGCATTCCTCGCATCAACAAACAAGAGTCAATTGTTTTCCTATGCAAATTTGGAATGTCATCAATGATACTTTGTAGAGCATGTCCCGCGACAATTTGCACGGTAGTAATGATTAACTCATAGACAGCAGACAAAGAAAAAATCATTCTCCTTCCAAGCTCCTCGAGTCCATGACATCATTGAGTTGCTCCAAAGAGATGATAACAAAAATTAAAGTACAACAGTTGAACATACGTGCTAAAGTGATAAAACCATGTTTCAAAAGAACATCATCCATTTAGATTTATTTTGATTTGATTGATTTAGTTGTTTGATTTGGATGTTTGTTTTTGAAACATTTGACGATTGATGTATGTTCAATGTTGAGTGTTTCATTGTGATCTTTGTGTTGTATATGTTGTCATAATGTTGTTTGTCTGTTGGTTCAAGCTCAAAGTTTATTGCCCCCAGTGAGTTCAGGATTTTTCCCCCAAGCCAGGGTGAGACACGACCGCAATGCCAGGATATGTACATTAGGTTTTCTAATGACAAGTGGAATAATGGAAAAAGAGAATGGTCAAAACATGCTCGAATAGATGGAAAGCTAATCTATCACAAATAGTGCATGTTGCCAGGTTTTCACTAGTTTTTTATTGCACTTTTTCAAATTTTATGATTTTTTTTATTTTTCACTTTTTTTGTATTTTTGTCTCTTTTGCTTTTTTTTTGTATTTTTGATCTTCTTTTTTGTTACCAAGACGCCTGTTTGCCAGGTTTTCTGTCATGTCCCCATCCTAGTCAGCACGGCTGGTGACGAGGTTAGCCTATCATTTTGATCCTCGTAGGCTGACAGGAGTGTGCAGAGGATCATCTGGGGCAGTTGCTCAATGTTTGGTAGCTCCAGTTTTACAGCTGTCAGAACCCTGGTGGTTCTCAATTTCAAACCCTAACTGATATTTTGAGGTTTTTTGCAAGTTTTGTGATTTTTGTATTTTTTTGTATTTTCAGGCAAATAATGTAAAATGCGATTTTGCTAATAAATGCAAATAAATTCTAGAACTCAAAATAATCATAGATCTTGATCAACAAAGGTAGGCGCTTCACTATATTTCATTTCCAGATGGTTTACAAGTGAAAAGAACAACAGATAAATGAAATACATATTTATTATGATAAAAACCTGACTTCCTTGCAGCTGCCTTGGGATTTGTGCAATAGTAAAGCCAACTCCAAACACTCAGTATCCAGGCTCAGAAACAGAGGAATAGCTTCTATAACCTTAGGCGCCCCTTCTGCCAAAAAGACTAGTGATCAAATCTTGAAGGATTTTTCCTAATGAAGATGTACGGCCCTTGCTGGTACGGCCTGTACAGCAGCAGCATTAAATGAAGTACGGCCCTTGGGAAATGTGCCAAGTCTCTAATGAATGATCTCTAAAAAAATACGTCTCTTCTGCCAGATGAAGATCTATGTGAATCTCGGCTAAAATCAATAGATAAGCTCAGTCTGTGACTTCTGTATGAAATCACCAAGTGCAAGCTTCAGCTGGTATTGCACAGCCTTAGTCTGCCTAATCTCTGAAGAGTTTTCGTTCTTCAGAAACGATCGTCTGCCAGAAACCCTAGGGTTTGCAAACTCCAATGCTCAGAGCAATAAAGACAAAATTGAATAATAATCAAGATAGTTCGATTTTGCCTTGAGAAGGTATATATTGCCTTGAAGAAATTCGACCCAACTCTCTTTTGAAATAATCATTTAAATTAAATGATTTAATACGCCTTTTAGACTTAGGAGAAAATATTAATTATTGGCGTCCACTTTTTTAATGAATATAAAATACTCATTAAGTCACATTTAATAATTTATTATAAAGTATAATAAATACTTTATAATTAAGCCAGATAATTAAATATTTAAATATTTCAATAAAGTGACTTTATTATAAAGTCAAAATATTAAATATTTAATAATCCATTAAATACTCCTTATTTCTCCATCTGAACATCAAACCGCTGAACTGGGTCGATTCTGAGCTGAATGGCTGAACCAGGTGCCCTGCCCGAAATAGCAGCTTCCGCCTGACCTAACTTTCTAAAAATAGAAAGTTCTTGAAAATGCTCACTGGAAGATTCTGCGAAGGCCCAACCTGACACAACTGCAAAACTGGAGCTACCAAACACTAAGCAACTGCCCCAGATGATCCTCTGCACACTCCTGTCAGCCTACGAGGATCGAAATGATAGGCTAACCTCGTCACCAGCCGTGCTGACTAGGATGGGGACATGACATTTTCATCAAGGTAACGATTTTTTTAAGGACATTTTCTATTTTTTTGCATTTTTTTCAAGACTTTTAACGTGCACTAGATGAACTACGTATAGAACTTCTTGAGATGAAGATTGTTGATAGGCTCGTCAAACAGATCCCCTTTAGGTGTAGACAATTGATAGGCTCCAGATCCATAGACTGATACAACAACAAAAGGATCTAGCCAGTTTGGTTCAAACTTCCACTTCTTTTCATGATCTTGTTGATTGCGGGGATTTTCTTTCAAGACCAAGTTTGTTCTTGGTTTTACTCTGTGATTGTAGCTTCTAGACATCCTCTGTTGATAGGCTTTCAAGTGATCTACAGCATGTTGATGACACTCATCCAATAGTTCCAATTCTTGTAGCCTAGACACCCGATAGTCTTCCTCTGAGATAATTCCTTTCAAAGAAACTCTTAGGGATGGTAGCTCAACCTCAATAGGTAGAATGGCCTCTGATCCATATACAAGAGTGTATGGTGTGGCTCTTGTTGGGGTGAAGATACTGATTTTGTAGGCCCACAAAGCAAGTTTCAATTAAATGTTCTAGTCTCATCCAACATCGTTGACAGTTTTCTTTAGGATCTTCAAGATGGTTTTGTTTGAGGCCTCTGCTTGGTCGTTTCCTTGGGGATAATATGGTGTTGAAAATTGATGTTGGATATGAAACCTTTCACAAAGCTCTTGGACGTCCTGATTCTTGAAAGGCCTACCATTGCCAGTGATAATGGACTGAGGAATGCCATACCAACAGATGATGTAATTCAGGATAAAAGAGGAAATTTGTTTTCCTATGATTGTGGTTAGGGGAACAACTTCAATCCACTTTGTAAATTACTTTGTGGTTGTGATGATAAATTTGTGTCTATTGGAAGATGACGGATGAATTTTACCTACAAGATCCAGTCCCCACTGACAGAAAGGGCATGTTGATGCAAACGGTTGTAGTTCATGTGATGGTGTGTGTATGAGGTTACCATGAATTTGACATTTCTGGCATTTCTTGACAAATTGAAAAGACTCCTTCTCCATATTCGGCCAATAATACCCCAAACGTAGGAGTTTATTAGCGAGAGTTAGTCCACTTGAATGAGTTCCACATATACCTTCATGAACCTCACATAAAGCGGTTTCAACTTCATTACGTTTAAGACACCGAAGGAAAGTACCATCAAGACCTCATCATTAAAGTACATCGGCTATCAAGGTATGTCGAGCTACTTGTCAAATAAAGTTTCATTTATGGTTTTAAGATAGATCCGGTGGTAGGGTATTATCTTTCAGATAGGTGTAGATCTTCCCATAGATTGAGGATTCAACATCAACTAAATGGCATATGACTTGGGATTCAGGGTTGTCATAGGCAGGGTTAAACACTTATTCCACCATGAATTCATAACGAGCTCATTTTTCAAATATTTGGAGAAGAGAAGCAATGGTTGTCATAGCATCAACAACTTTGTTATCCCCTCTTGGGATCCACTCAAATTTTATCTCCACAAAGTACTTGAAGTCATCAACCATTCTTTTATATGGCATCAATTTATCATCTTTTGTTTGGTATTCGTCATTAACCTAATTTATGATCAATTGAGAATTTCCATAAACATGTAACTCTGTGATTTTCCACTCCACAACTATCTTGATACCAATGATCAAGGCTTCATACTTAGTTGTGTTGTTAGTGCAAGGAAACACTAAATTGTAGGAATTTGGGATGGTGTGTCCTTGAGGCGTGACAAATAGGATTCTAGCTCCTGAACCATGTTGCGTGTAAGATCCATCAGAGTATAACATCCACTGTTGTGTTGACATTGTAAGGGCATATACATCTGGAAACTCAATGTTCATGGGGTGATCATCTTGTAATGGTGCTTCAGCTAGTTGATCCACTATTTCTTGGCCCTTGATTTCTTTCCTTTCTACATATTGGATGTCAAACTCGCTTAATAGCATTATCCATTTTGCTAGTCTTCCTATCAAATTAGCTTTGTTGAGTAGATACTTCAATGGATCAATTTTTGCTATGAGTTTGATGGTGTGGGTTAACATGTAGTGTCTTAGTTGTTGAGTAGCAAATACTACCGCCATACAAGCTTTTTCAATGAATGTGTAGTTTATTTCATAGCCATTCAAGGTTCTACTGATGTAATAAACAGCCCTTTCTTTTCTTGCAAAATCTTTGTGTGCCAGTAGAGCACCCAAAAATACCTTTGTTGTTGCTATGTAGAGTAATAATGGTTTTCCTTTAGTTGGCGGTACCAGTATGGGTGGTGACATCAGATACTGTGTCAGTTGATTAAAATTTGCTTCACAATTTTTATATCCCATTTGAAAGCAACATTCTTGTGTAGCAAGTGATTAAAAGGATGAGTTTTATCTGCTAGTTGTGCGATGAACCTCTTGATAGATTGGAATCGTCCCTTTAAAGATCTGAGTTGGCTGATATTCTTAGGAGGAGGCATCTCCATGATAGCTTTGACTTTCGCAAGATCCACCTCAATGCCTTTAGTTGATACTATATATCCCAAAAGTTTAGTTGATGTCATGCCAAATACACATTTATTGGGATTTAATCTCACATTAAATTTCTCTAACCTAGTGAAGATTTTATCTAGGATTTCTAGATGGCCTTCCCTAGTGTATGATTTTTCTAATAGATCATCTATATAATCTTCCATAAAGGTGTGCATCATATCATGAAAGATAGTGGTCATTGCTCACTGATAAGTAGCCCCAACATTCTTCAACCCAAAAGGCATGACATTCCAACAAAAAGTACCCCATGGGCATGTGAAAGCAGTTTTCTCTTGATCTTCGAGTGCTATTTTTATCTGATTATAGCTTGAAAATTTGTCCATGAGTGATAACATTTCATGTCCAGCTGTCAAATCTACAATGATGTCAATGTTAGGCAAAGGAAAGTCATCTTTCAGACAAGCCCTGTTAAGATCTCTGAAATCTGTACATATCTTGATGTTGTTATTTGGTTTTGCAACTAGTACAATGTTTGAGATCTATTCAGCATAATCAATAGGTCAGATAAATCTTGCATCCAATAGTTTCTTCAATTCAACTTTCACCATTAGGGCAATATGCGGATGCATTTTTTGCAATTTTTGTTTCACTGGTTTTACTCCAAGTGGCAGTGATAAATGGTGCATGATAAGATCTGGATCTATACCTACCATGTCAACGTATGACCAAGCAAAGTTGAATTATCTCTCTTCAAAGAATTTGGTGAAGATTGGTTTTTCTTCCTCTGTCATGGATGTTGCTAGGTGTAGGGTCTCAATTGTTTCAGCTGTACCAATGTTGATGGACTGTGTGGGCTCGATCAATACTGAAGATCTTTCATGATAGTGCTCGGGAAGAGTGTCAAATCTCCCATCTTTTGGTGCCTTAGAGAGGTTTTCACCGTTAGATGCACTCTTTATTTTTACTTTTTCTTGATCCAATACTGCCATTAAATGGTTTTCACCATTAGATTGTTTTTTTTATATTCATTTTGTAGCTGAGAGATTTGGCACTACCCTTGTCTAAAGCTTCATTATGAGATTCATTGGTGGAACATGTTTGGGATTATCAGAGCAAAGGAAGTTCACAATGGCATCATCATTTGGAAAGATATGTATGTCAAGCAGCTTGGTTTGGTCCCAGTCAATTAGTTCGAGGTGTACCAATGGCAAGGAATCATCAGATTGGTTAAGGTCAAAAGGGGTGAGTGTTCTGATGGCAACATTTTCAAAGTGTTCAATAGCAATGTCGAGGTCTATGATGTTACTCTCCTCCAGATCATCTATCTCACTTGAAGTCTAATCGTCTTCACTAGAGTCATCGATATGTTGTGATCCAAATTCAAGAGGTCTAGACCCTAAACTCTGTCCCTCTATACATGTTGGTGTATACTTTTTTATCACATCAACTTTTTTTACTTCGAAGGATACCTCAGATAGCGAGTCCCATTCATATTCATTGGAATCTGTTTCGAAACTATCTCACAATTGGAGGATTCGCTCAACAACTTGCTACCTGGTTTCTTCTTTGTATCCTTGCCATGTCTTATCTTTTGGATTGGTTATGGTAGGTTGAATTGGTTCAATAATGCCTTCTTTTCTTTTGCCAACATAACTATTTCCTTCGTATCCCATCTTTTCTAGGATTGTTTTCCCTTTACCATATTGTTCTGTTTGCACATTGGAAGTTGATGTTTGTGATGTTTCTTCATCTTTATACATCCAATTTAGAATGTCCTTGTCTTTTGACTCATATACTAAGGTGCCTTCTTTGACAAATTTTCCCTCAAAGAGTGTGGTTGGTTGTGAGGATTGTTGTTTGGATGTGGATGGTTGTCCATATTAGGAGAAGACAACAGTTGTGAAAGACATAATGATTGCTCAATATAATATTCCCCCATGCCTTTGTCTTTCAATAGGACCTTTTCAAACTATTTTGATAAGGAATTTAGTTGTCTTCATTGTTTGATGGAGTAGAATCACCAACACCTTTGTCCTTTGACTGAACCTTTTCCTCGGGCTGATTTGACAAAGAACTGATTTGGCCTTCCTTCCTTGTTTGATGAACTAGGAGTGATGGCTTCCCTTTTATGTGGTACAAAGGTGTCTTGGACTGATTTAAGTGTGTTGCAAAATTGAGGATTATTGGAATCAACTGAAATGGTGATTTCTTGTCCATTAAAAGGAAATTTTGAACATTGGTGATATGTAGACGGTACTGCTTGCATCTCATGAATCCAAGAACGTCCCAAAAGTATATTGTATGTCAACTCTTTGTCCAACACTTGGAATATTATGTCTTTTATAGCTGGCCCCACTTGAATTGGTAGTACAATTAATCCTTGGGAAGATCTCTCTTCATCATCATAGGCTTTTATAGTGATCTTTCTTCTATTAGAACATCCAAGTGCACTTTTAAAGTACAGATATTTAGGCCAACTCCACCATCTATTAGAGCACGTTTGACCCAGTGTTTGTGAATTAAAACCCCAATGTGAAGGGCAACATTGTGTGGATGTGTAAGTGATACGTCATCATTTTCAGAAAATGATAGGCAATGAGGTGTGGTCAAGTGTCCACCATAGCCTGGAATTGACAAACTTACAAATTATTTGGTATAGTGGTGGATACTAGAGCTTGTTCTAAAATTTCTTTGTGAGCTGCTGAAATTTTGAGTAGTTCTAATTTGGATATTTGAGCTGGGATTTTCTGCAATTAATCAAGAATGTTGTACTGATTTGATGGGACAACAGATATTTTAGAAGTACTTCCCTTCAAGACATACTTTGACTGAGCTCTTGTGGTTACATTTACTAGCATGTTGTCTTGTTTATCTCTGATTTTAATGACATTAATCTTATTATCATTTGCAGCCATGTTTGTTATCAGATTTATTGGTATGATGTCATTAATTTGATTTGATTTGGTGTTGATGTCATTAAGTTGGTTTTCAGCTATGACAATGTCTTTGTTTTGATTTCCAGCTGCAACAAGGTCTTGTTCATGCTCCATTGTGATGTCATCAATTGGATTATGAGCTGCAATAAAGTCTTGCTTGTCATGGGTTTGATCATCAACTACCTCAATATGGAGAATGGTAGAATCATAAACATAGTTCACATTTTTTCCTTTGTTGTTTGATGAAGAGGACTCCCCTTTTTCGTAGTTTGGTAAAGGATTCTTGAATTATCCATGATCAACATTTGTTTGGGGTCCTTCAATTGATATTTCTTTTCTATCAATCAAATATTGTATCAAATGTTTCAGCCGCATGCAATCATTTGTTTTATGGCCCTTATTTCTGTGAAAGTCACAATAGTGGGCATCATTCCACCAAGAGGGTTTAACTCTTGGTTCCCAAGCTTATGCCTTTGGTAGTGTTATAACCTTGGCTATAAGAAGTTCCTTCAATGCTGATTCTAATGACTGTCCCAAAGGTGTGAATCTTCTTCAATTTGATGATGTTTGATATGGTGGTGCTTTAGTTTCAGCATTGGTTTGATTGTTGTTTTGATTGGTATTTTGATTGGTGTTTTGGTTGGTGTTTTGATTGGTCTTGGAGGTAGCGCTATCAAGTTAAAGAATGATTTTGTATTTTTTGTTTCAGTTGCACCATCATTGTTACCAACATTCTTGTTTCTTTGCCAAAATTTTGGTTTACCATTGTTGTTGTTATAATGATTGGAGGAGTTGGTTGAGTTGTTTCCTTCATTGTAAATTTTTAAGACTCCTCTTTTGACCAAGGCTTCTTCGATTTTTATTCCATTTTCAATCATTTTCTCAAAGGTAGGTGGACATTTCAATACAAGTCCATAGCTTATCTCATCATTTAGATTGTCAATGAAGATTTCCATCTTATCCTTTTCAGGTATGGGACGAGCATATCTTGCAAATAACCTTCTCCATCTTAAGGAATGATTCACCCTTTTTCTATTTTGTATTGCAAAGGTCTTTCATGGTTATCTCGTGTTGGATGTTGTAGGAGTATTGGGTGATGAATTTATTAACCATCTCTTCAAAGGTCTTAATACCTAGTGCAAGTTTGGAGAACCATTCCATGCATTGTCCACCTAAGCTTCGTGGAAACAATCTCATCAAATAAGTCTCTTCATGTGAAAATTCACGGCTCATGGTTCAAAAATTCCTTACATGATCTATAGGATCAGTTTTACCATTGTATTTATCATACTTTGGAAATTCACAATGTTTGGGAAAAGGAATTATGTTGACAGTTTGATCAAAAGGATATGGGAAAATGTCTTGTAGCAGATATCTTTTTGCGGTTCCTCTTTGCATGTCTTGAATCTGCTATTGGAGATTTTTCATTTGAATAGTTAATGCAACCACTAGATTTGTGTTTGGTGGATCAATTCTATTCTTTTAGGAGGTTCTTTCAATTGATTAACATCAAAGTCATGTGGAAGTTTGATACCTTGATTAGTCAGCATTAAAAATTAGTTCTCCCCATCTTTTTCCAGAACTTTCTCCATGAATTTGTGGAAATTTGGATCTTGATGAGCATGTTGGATGTCTTCCTCAGTTATTTCATCAACTTCAGATTGGTGGAGTTTATGGAAAGGATTTTCTTCAGCTTCAACCATGTTGTTCTGAGTTTCAAGTTCTTTTTCTTTGAGTTTCTACTTTTGTGATCTTGTTTGAACAGGCATACAAGTGTTATAATTTTCACTAAACTTTGATCTTTGTTTGAGAGATGCCAAGGATACCAACTAAGTCAAATAGAATGACAAATTCTATTGATGAGACTAAGTTAAAATTCTGATTATACAACATTGTTTCATGATGAAGGATGAAAAATCTTGATGATGAAACTTAGCTTAACAATCAGAGATGTGATGGGTTTGATTATTTAGGCACTTTTAAGATGTTAGATCTTGGTTTAATTTGAACAATTTCACTTGTACAGACCAGTTTCAACAAGTTTAAGGCACTGGTGCAACTGAGGAATGATTCTATTTTAGAAAAAAATCCTTAATTATGGTTCAAATTGATGAATAGATGGTGAATTTAACTCTTTGGTTTTGAATTTACTGGATGCGCTAAAACAAGGTATGGATGAGCTAAAATATGGCACCAATGCGCTAGAACAGAGATTGGATGCACTAGAATTTTCCTAGGATGCACTGGAAAACAGACTCAATACACTAAAAGATGACTCAGATGCGCCAGAGAAAGCATTGAATGCGCTAAAAGATGGACCCAATGCGCTGAAAAATGACTCTAATGCACTAGAAAATGGGTTAAATGTGCCAAAAGATGTCAGTGATGTGCTAGACTGCCCCTAAATGTGATTTCAACTTAATTCTATGTTGTACTATTAGGTAAATGTGCTAAATGTATGTGCAAGTGTGATGTAGGATGGAACAAATGCGCCAAAAGATACCCTAGATGTGCTACAAGATAGAGCAAATGTGTTATAAAATGACTCGGATGCACTAGACTGTACCCAAGATGCACTAGAAAATGCCCTAGATGTGCTACGAGATAGACCAAATGCATTGTAAAATGACTCAGATGCACTAGAAAAAGTAGTGTATACACCAGAACAAGGAATGTATGCACTAAACTGGAAGTGTTCAGTGTTTTTGATAGTCTGTTTGGTTATTTTGTTTTGAATCAGTGAATCTGAATGTTTCTAGGGTATAATCTGTTGAACAATTAATTTTTCTTGCTTTTTCCAGTTTGTGAATTATGTGAATTAAGTGCTTTAAATGGATGATTTCTTTAAAAAAAACTTCAAACACAACAAGTTGTAAAACAGTTGTTTCCAGCCTAGAAACTAAACATTGAGTGTATGTTCAAGAATCTGGTTTGATTCCTTTGATTTCCACAGGTATAGCATAGGAGAAAATAGATCAAGCATTTTTCTAATGTCAAGGGTCACTTATAATATCACAACCCACATCTTAGAACTATGTCAGCTCACACAACCCTGTCACCCCCTAGAGGGCACCCATGTTTTTTCCTTTCATGGGTCTTAACCAAAGTCGAATCCTCTACTTTTGGCCAGTAATCCCTAATAGTTATATGGTGAGTATCTTTGGGGTAGATTCTTCCCTCCCCTTGCACCGTGATATTAAAAGTGTTCAAAAACTGACTGGCTGGCTTCTAAACTTAAGGTTCGTAGTAAGGGTTTTCGTTCGGTGCAAATGATAAACTCCCTCAGGAGACCTCCCAACCTTTAGAACAAAGGCTTTGGGGATGATTATCTTGCACACTACCGTTGAATTAACGAGTTTCCCAGAATTCACTTTTGATTATAGTGGGTCAGAAAACTTGGCTTTAGTTGTTCCCACTTAGATCGTTCCTGTAGGGTGAGTAATTTTTCCCACTACAGAAGGCCTTCTAAAGGTGTTATCAAAACAAGAAATAGTGATTCTAGCATTCTATTCACCCAGTGAAGGGGAGAGCATAGGCCTATCACTTTACAAGCACAGTAGACAAGGGGTTCATTAACCTTCTAATTAAACTAGGTTCCTCATTTAATCAAAAGAAAGCTTTAAAATAACTCTAGCCCCTGCAAACACCATTAGTATTTTGATATAATTTTATTTGACCAATGTATTAAGCACCTGCAAAATAGAAAATCTTGATTAACTCTCTGAATTTTGAATTTCTATAAAATAAACCATATGCGCTAAAACAGAGAACATATGCGCTAAAAGATTGCACATATGCGCTAAAAGAACTACTCTATGTGCTAAAAGATAGACTGAATGTGCTAAAGTATTGATTGAATGCGCTAAAAGACCCCCTAAATGCGTTGTAAAATGGACTGGATGCACTAAAAGATGCTTTGGATGCACCATAACAGGAACCGGATGTGCTAAAATATGTTTCAGATGCGTCATTACAGGAACTAGATGTGCCAGAAGATGTTTCAGATGCGTTGAAAGTAATCACTGGTGTGCTACATAAGAGTTCACGTCCAGATCTGTAAAACAATTTTCCAGAAAACATTAAAAAATGGGGCTAGGCCCCACGGTGGGCGCCAAAATTTATTGTGTGAATTGTATAATGTGAGTAAATTAGTAATAAAACTACACAATCAATGAAACATTTACATTAAGGAAATCGAAATAACAAATAAACTTGATAAAACTATTCCTTAAAACCATTCCATTGTTCTCTATTCTCAAGGATCCTCTAAATCATTAGTGCTCTCAGATTTCTGTAAATGCACTAGACTCTTTGGATGACAACCCAAGAAGACAACCCAAGAAACGAGATGCTACCTAAAATGCAAGAAATATATTCCTACATTTACATGATTGATCTACAAATGATATGATGTTAAGATTATGATGTTGCTATGTTCAAAATGATGCTAAGATGATGCTATGATGAAATGCAAGACTAATTAAAATGTTGTATGAAGATGCAATAAAACTAATGCAACAATTAGGATTCTAGAAATGAAATTACCATGGTAACAGTACTTTAACTAAATGCTAAATGCTAAACTAAAATGATATGCTAAGCTCACAAATGTTGATATGATTTCTGCAGAGTAAGTTTTCTCAAAGGTGGGATGTGAAAATTTGGAGAATAATGTTATATTTATAGGATTTCCAAGGCATAAAATGATGCGGTAGCAACCAATGGTCAAGATTTCAGCTGGAGAGATGAACGGTGGAGAAGGAAGAAGTTAGAGGGAATCATGGAGATGGTTCCCTTTAAAAGAACACCATGCCAAGTGTGAGAGAGAATGAAATGATGGAGAGAGCCAAGTGTCCAAGGTAGTTTCAAAATTTGTTGAAGATAATTCCAATTTAAATATTAAGGATATTTAAATTCATGAGACACTTGATGATGTGGCAAGAGGAAAATTTGGAGACATGTGACTAAATTCAAATTAGGAATTGTTCCAATTTAGTGAGAAGATATTAATTAAATAAAACAAACTATTAGAATTTGTTTATTTAATTAAAATCAGAAGAATGTGATTTAAGATGGAAGAATTAGAAAGTGTGAATTATATAAATAAATTTAGAATTTATTTATAAGTAGACGAAATAAGAAGTTTATTAATTAAATACCTTGTATTTAATTAATTAATTATCCTGGCCAATTTTAGGTGTATACACTGTCACTTCTTTAGAATTCTCTAAATGATTCAAGCTCTCTTTATCTTCATTTCCTTCATAGGCATTTGGTTGAACCTTCTTAATCTTTTGGTTTATTTGAATCACATCTTTCTTTCCATCCTCTAATTGTAATATTATGGAAGAATACTTAACTTCTCTAAAGATAACACTTCTAATATACAAAAATATCTCATCCAAAAGGTCTCAAACCTCATACCCTTTCACACCAACACCATAGCCAATGAAGATACATTTTATATCCTTGTTCTTCAAATTTGACCACTTCTCCCTTGACATATGTGCATATGCCTTACAACTAGACTCAAAAATGTCTCAGTGAGGTCATTTTCCCTAAACACACCTTCATAGGTGTCTTATCAACAAAATTTGATGTAGGAGACATGTTAACTATGTAACAAACTATGACAACCACTTCTACTCAAATTTTTTATTCTAGGTCAATCCCACTAAGCATAATCTTATTCCTCTCTATCAATGTCCTATTCATTATTTATACAACACCATTATATTGAAGCATGTATAGAGTTTTCTTATGTCTTTCTATCTCATTATCCTTATAGAATCTATCAAAATTATTGAACAAAATTACCGCCATTATCAATCCTTAAAATATTAATCTTCTTACCAACACGATTCTCTACAAGAGTCTTAAACTCTTTAAAATGACTAAAGACTTCATATTTAGATATAAGGAAATATACCCATGTTCTTCTCTATCAATGAAAGAAACATAATATAGAGATTTGAAAATTTAAGAAACATTAATATGATCAAATACATCATAATATATTAAATACAATACTCCATAAGGTTCATGAGAACTAGATTAAAATTTAGCACAGTTGCATTTTGCATATATGCAATATTAACAAAAATAATATTCAAGTTTACAATCATTTAACCCATCCTTTCGTGCTATAAAATTATTTTCTCAGTTGGTAGCTTAGTGTCTAAATCATTAGCACCTTTAGATACCCATAAATCATGACCATCAAAAGTAGACACAATGCACCTCTTTGTTGTCGGTTCTAATGTTGAAGGCAAAGATTTTGAAAATCTCTTCATTATAAGAATTGAAGAACTATTATACTTGATTTGTAATTAGAGGTTTACAATTAACTTGCAAATTAACTTAAATTATAGTTAATAACAGAATTGTGTAACTATGTTGTTTAACCGTTGAAATTACAAACTAAGTTCACTTTTACATAAATTAAGGAAATTGACTAATTACTATAATGTTATAATCAGAAATAAACATAAGGAATTAAAACTGAAAGAATGAAAGATAGGAGAGAGAAGAATGAAAAGACAGAAGAGAGAGTGGAACACGAGCTTGATAACGAAGTTCGTCCAATCAGGACTACGTCTTCAGGTCCTCTTCTCAAGGTAGACTGCTTTTTAAGCCAAACAATGAAAATGTCTTGTTACAATATCCAAGCTCCACTTGCATAAGAATTTATCATAGTCTCTCTCTCCTTTACAATTTTTGGTGTAATAATCAACACCTTGTAATCTCTCTCTCAAAGAATTCAAATTATCCACCTTTCACCATAATACAATTATTCTCTCCAAAAGAATTTTCAATATTTCACCATTTGGTTATCCCAACTCTAAACTCTCACAAAGTCACCACCTGGATACCAAAGTCCTAAACTCCCCCCTTTTTATATATAAAATATTCCCAATATGGTTACTAACCATATTATTTACAAAATCAAACATATCACCCTTTACAAGTAAAAAAATCTTCAAAACTCCCCCATTATTACATGAGAATCCTTATTAATCTCTCCCAAAATAATTATACCCCTTTAAATTATGGGCCCATATAATTTTGGGCTTACAAAATAATAAAACCCCCTTCAAATCTTCTTAAAATCCTTTAAATCTTTAAAAAGCCCCTTCAAAATTGTGTGTTATCGGGCTTGGTTATAGGTGGCTCTCACCACATTTTCCTATGATTCAAAGTTTGAACCAGAGGTCACTTCTTCAATCTCCCGCTCATGTCTAGCGTAAAATATTTGCTGCCACTTGGTCTGCAAGTGTTGAGCCAAAACTTTCCCACTTTTCCTAGTGTATTCTTTTCTAGGGATTGCCTGTGGGCTCTTAGCTGGTCCACCTGGGGGTTCAGGACCCTTGTTACCCTTTTTGTGGGCAAGTTGAGAATTTTAAGCATCTTTTCTGGTTTTGTCCCAGAGCACAACAACTTTGGACTTGGATTCATGACTTTTTTTGGACCTTTTGGCTAGAGCCTTTCTCCTGGCATAGGGTGTTGCTAGGAGATTCTCCCATATTTCCTACAAAATTCACCCAACTTTGGCACACTTTCAAGGTGGAAATTCTCTTCAATATTTGGAAAGACAGAAATGCTTGCATTTTTTCACATACTCAAATGGATATTCATGTATCTTTATATGCTAAATCTATGATTTGCTTTAATGTGCTTTTATAGGCTCAAGTGCAAGCTAACAAAGTTGTACTTGAGGTTGCTCACCTCTAGGTTCTCCTGGACCACTGGGGTAATGCCCCTTGTACTGTTGCTCCGGTCCCCACTTCGCCCACCTCTTCCCGTGGTCGATCGCCCTCCAGGGGCCAGTAGCGGAGTGGCTCTGTGCATCCCCGTTCACAACCCCCGCCTCGGTGGGATTCTCACACTCCTCGGCGAAACCGTTCTCCTCTGTCGTGGGCTAGCTAGGGGTGGCCTTCTGGTGGGGCTTTGGGGAGCGGCGGTGGTGGTTCCGGGTGGCCCTCTGATGATCCTCCTACTTTTGGCTCTAGTTGGCCAGTCACTGGTAAACATTCCAGTGTCTAGCACTTGCAATCTCACCCCAGCGCAAGGAAGAAGATAAAGAGAAAAAAGATGTTGATGATGGTTGGGGTCCTCCTCCTGATGTCACTCTAGACCCCGCTGATGTATGGGGGAAAAATTTGGATGAAAGAAACCCTCCTGGCTCTACTGGCACTGCTCTGGCCGCTTAATGGCTTTTTAATCTATTTTGTAATTTTGGACTTTTGGGCTTAGCCCATGTGATTTGTTGATTTTCTGGGCGTTGCCCATTTGAATCTTGGGGTGTGCCTTTCTACCACCCACCCTTTTTTGTGAATATGTATCTTTATATTTAAATTAATATTGATAGCTGCCTATTCATCAAAAAAAGTTAGGGAATATTCAGCTTTAACTACTATTAAAAATAACAATTCCCCAAAAAAATCTTGTGTCAAGCATGTGGTGCATTGGTAGGACGCTTAATTTTGGGAGAGGGGAGGTTGGCGGTTCAAACCACCTCACCTCCAATTTCGCCTTTAGCACTTAATAAATAGAAACTAACTCATGTCATATCCAAAAAATATAGGATAGTTGAATGGTAGAGGTTGAAGCTTGTAATGGGGAGGACACAAGTTCGACCCTCCCCTCAACAACTTATTTTTTTATTAGTAAGGATAATATTGACCTGTCACGGGAGAAGTTGATGAGGTTGCCACGTGCCAAATCATGATTCGATAGAAAGTGCCACATGTCAAACTTTGATTCGCTGGAGAATGCCATATATCAGACCATGATTGTGCCACGTCACTATATAGTGCTGACTGTGCTTCCATGTCACCATTGCCACTTGACATCATCATTTTAACTAGTCAACCCTTTTGACTACAACTTTGACTTGGCGTAACTTTGGCATACAGACTCCGTTTTCAACAAAACGAACGATGTCGGAATCATGGCGATGAGATCTTCGACATGATGTGGCTTTTGACCATTTTTGAGATGATCATTTTTTTCCTTTGACTGGCCCATGTACCAGGTTTGACCCCAACTTTGACCAAGCATATCTCGGGCGTACAGTCTCCATTTGATGCGATTCAAGTTGCGTCGGGACTATGTAGGTGAGCTCTATGCAATGGAGTTGGTTTTGATTGATTCTGAGATTGTTAATTTTTTGGTCTTCTAGATCCTCCTAGATCAATACTAAACCATGAATATATCAAGTTGAAATAAAGTGTTAATCTAAACACTCTTAGCAAGAACTATAGTTCCTCTAACTATCTTGTACCCTCCACTTAAGACAACTTGCACACCTACATCATTCAATTTATTTATAGAAAGTAGGTTCCATGCCAAACTGGGGTTATGTAGTACACCATTAATCCCCTTCACTTGTGCATCAAGGAAGTGAATTAGGCCTCTACAATAGCCAACAATCTTTAGATGCGAATCATCTCTAAGATACAACTTCCCACCATTATATTCTTGATATTTTGTAAACTAAACTCGATGTGGGGTCTTGTGAAAAGGGGCACCAAAGTCTATCAACCATGCACCTTCTGATGAATAAATAGTCAAGTTGGTGATGAATGCATTGCCTTCATCTTGGTAGGATCTCTCAGACTCATCATTAGAATATATAAATTTATTTTATTCTTCTCCTCCTCCATATATTCTATTTTTAGATGTCCAAAATTTTTTGTAGTTCCAATATTTCACCTTGAAATTACCAAAAGATTTGGATCTAGAATTATCTTAATTCATGTCCTTCTTTAATTTTTCTTTAGATCTTCCATAAATCGGTAGGGCCTCCTTAGCTAACATAGAATTCTTCCTTCTTGTTCTTCATAAAGAAAATATGCAACCACTTCATCCATATTAAAATTTTTGGTAGTACTCACAATGGACATAACTAGGTGGCCCCATAAATATAGTAAAGAACATAACAAAGTCATACACTGGTCTTCCTCCATTTTCACTCCCATAGATTGCAACTAGGAAAATACCACATTGAAGGCATTAGATGTTCAACCACATATGCACCATCCTCCATCTTGAGAGTATATAAATTATTTCTTAGGAAAATACTATTCATAGGGATTAAGCCTGATAAATTTCTCTAAGCTTTTTCTAAAACAATATATTGAATTAGTCAAATTAAGTCTAATAAGACCCTTTTCTTTTTAATCCATCTTGTCTCAATCTTCTTGTGATGAAGCTACAAATTTGGATCTAGATACTACAACCCATAGATCTTGATCTATGAGAATATCCTCCATCTTGAGCTTCCACAACTCAAATTTTGTGCTTAAGAACTTCTCTCTATCATATCCTTGATATGCATGCCATCTCTTTTTTACAATAAGATAAAAAATCTCTCTACATAAGCTCCCACCCAAACAAATATTAGTTAAAAAGGCACTCTACCCAACACCTAGATTCTAAAGTGATTAGGATTTGATACCAAATGAGAAAAATCAAGGTACGCAAAAATACTTCTTACACTAATATTTTGAGGAGAGTGTTGTGTAAATTTTGATATTTTAACAATTATAGAAAGTTGAAACATATTTAAACATAAAATAAATAATATACCATAACACAAATGTACGTGGGGGAAACCCTTTCTAGAAAAATACCTCACTCCAAAGTAGTCCAATGTATTATTTAGTAAATGATAATTACTGTAGACATCTAAATTTAATCACTTCCATATGATTAAATTTACTGCCTTTCCACTTACCATATTAATATTAATTTATTAAATTAATATTATACCTTTTGTCTCATAACGGTAAAGTATTTAATTTAATAATTAATACTTTATCTTTCACCTTATTCCTCTCTAAATTAAATAAATACGCTAATTTATTTAATTTAGTTATTTTCCCCCTTTTTTTATTTAAAATCAATTTAAAATTCCTCACTTTCTCTCTCCTTGTCACATCCTCCATAACCTTACCCTAATCTGAATTAATTTAATTAATTCATGATTATGATGTGCACCCTCTTAATCAGAGATTAATGTCACATCCTCCTACCTTTGCCACTTGCCTCTAATCTTCCATTAATTAACCTAATCCAATGTTTGCACAACCTTAACCAAGGTCATTAGCCATTTTTAGCACCACTTTTTGGTCAATTCTTCCTTTTTTCCTTTTTGGATATTGATCCCCTTTCCCATGTGAATTTTTAATTCACATTTATTGGTCCTAGGTTCCCCTCCTCTTTATGTGAATTTTTAATTCACATTTCATTCTTCCAAGGCTTCTAGAACCTTAGACTTGTCACAATCTCCACATGTGAACAAGTCCCACCTTTTTGGAGCCCACCTTTTACCCTCTAGATCATCCTAGGAATGTGAATTTTTAATTCACATTTATATCCCCAACCACCTTTCATTTTCCCATGTAGATTTTTGAGAAATTCCAAAATTCCTCAAATGTCTCTTTCACTCCCACTTGGGGACAAGAAATCCCTTTTTGTGGAAATCTCCTCACTCCCCAAGGTGCATGTCCTTTTTCCACCTCATGTACCTCCTTGACACTTCACTTACACCTCATATCCCCTTGTCCACTTCACCCTCCACATGTCAAGATGTGAGGGCTTGTGGGTTCTCAACCCACCATAGCCCTTCATCTTGGTCTTGTTAGAGCAATCTTGACCGTTGAATTCTCTAGAGAATTCAAATTCTCCTATAAATACCCCCTCCTCAAAGGCATTTTGAGAACACTTTGAATTTTCATAACTACATGCTGCTAATTTACATCCTCAATCCTTTGCCATCATCTAGCCCTCTCATTTAGTCATTTTGCACATCTAATCTTGCATGTTAGTCACTCAATCCACCATCTAAGGAGCACACAAATCATTCCAATCAAGGGCCAATCAAGGAGAAATCAACAGTAGGGAAGGTGAAATCATTTGTGTCTTATTTTGTCCATTTTCGTTATTGTTTACCATTCCTTTGGCTAATTTTGAGGTGTCCTTGGTATTTTACCATTCACATTTTTAAGTTGTTTTGCATGTTTAGAATAGGATAAATTCCAAGGTATACATTTCTGGCACGCCCGGTGGGACCCACAAACGGGTTCTTGCATTTAACCTTTGTTTTGGCTAAGAACTGTGCAGGAAAAGGTCGCAGAAAGGTGGAAGCGCCCCTTTTTCTACTGTAGAAAGGCGGAAGCGCCCTCTATCCTACTGCAGAAAGGCGGAAGCGCCCCCTGCCTTGCCTCAGAAAGGCGGAAGCGCCCTCTGGTCTGTTCCAGAAAGGCGGAAGCACCCCACATCTCAAAGTTTTACTCTCCTCTAACAAGTTTGCTGCAATTAGGGATAAATTTAAAAGGTTTTTCTAACACGTTTCTTGCAATGGGAGGGGCACAACTTTCTTGTCTTCTAGGAAATCTGATAGGGTTTACTGCAGAAAGGCGGAAGCGCCCTCTAACCTTTTGTTATAGAAAGGCGGAAGCGCCCTCTAACCTTTTGCTGTAGAAAGGCAGAAGTGCCTCCACTTTTATTGCAGAAAGGCGGAAGAGCCCCCATTTTGCTACAGAAAGGCGGAAGCGCCCCTATTTTTGTTGCAGAAGGGCGGAAGTGCCCCAAAACAGCACAGTTTGGAAGGTAAAATAGTCATTTTAGCTTCCTTTTTGCTCCTATTTTTTGCTATTTTCAAGTAGTAACCCTCTAACGTTGTTTTGGCAAGGATAGTGGTGTTTTTTGCTAACGTTTTACAGCATATTGCGGTGAAATTTGACCAAGGACGAAGAAGAAGATAGCTAACATTTGTTTGCAGGGCCATTTATTTGATCAGATCTGCAAAAAAAAAAAAATTATCCTTGTTGTTTCGAAACATAGTCTAATTAGGTGAGTAAACTTCATTGCTTGTTGTGACTATATGCTCTTGTGTTACCCAAGGGGGCATTAATTTTTTTCGCCTTCCCCTTGCACTTCGTGTGAGCCTGGGGAGTAGTTGGAAACGGTTAGTGTCTTCTTTCTAGTGGGACCTGCTTGGGGATTTCATCACCCTAAGGGACGATGCCAACCATGCGTACCGGCGGGGTATATAAAGGGGGGAGAACGAAAGTTGTACCCCAATCCAGTCACGTCATAATTGGCGGAGCGTCGAAGCTAGGGTGATACCTAGATAGATGTGAAGAGTTGGTCTGAGCCTTTCAGTATCTCGCTGGGGTTCTCGACTCACGCTTGTGATGGGTTGGTGTTCACGGTTGTGCCTCACGTACCAAGAGTATATCAAGGACTCCCTAGAAACCTTGTGCATCCTAGATTAAGACTTTGCCTTACCATACCCTTAATATTAATCATAGGATTGTACTTGCTTGAAGTGTTTTCTGTGAAAAATCTGTGAAATCTTTGATACTTTGGCCTCACTTTATCATTTTGCGTCCTTGCCATAGCCTTTACCATCAAAACCAAGTTATGTCCCATTGCAGAAAGGCGAAAGCGCCCCTGTCTCTGCTATAGAAAGGTAGAAGCGCCCCCGATTCTACTGCAGAAAGGCGGAATCGCCCCTGATTCTGCTGCAGAAAGGCGGAAGCACCCCTGATTCTGCTGCAGAAAGGCGAAAGTGCCCCTGATTTTGCTGCAGAAAGGCGGAAGTGCCCCCTGATTCACTGCAAAACGCTGTCTACGCCCCTGATTTTGCTATCAACGTCCTGATTTTTGCTGCAGAGGGGCGGATTTGCCCTCCTGGACACCCGAAAGTACCCCATTTGGATTCATTTAGCCTCTAAATCACCACTTAATCGTTCCCAACCATTATCCCATCATCCTAAGTCTCCATTTTGTCATTCCAAGCCTCCTGAAATCTCCATTTTATCCATTTAAACCTCCATTCTATCACTCCAAATTTTCGTTAACCATTATAAATCCCCATTCATTCTCCACGAATTAGTTTTAATCCACCTTTTCACTTTAATTTTTCATTCACAAGTCCATACCCTCACCTAACAAACATTGCAACTTCACCATTCACATCCTCAAACACCATCCATAGCCAAACCGTCCTAACCTTGTATTATAAAGTGGCTACCCAAATTGACTATAGCACTTGAGGTTGATTATTAGTCTTTAACTTCAACCCCAATCAATTCGCTTTCATCTTAAGGTGAATTCGGTGTTGTAAGTTATCATCCTCGGCCCAATCAATCCATTCCTAGCTTAAGATGGATTCGGTGTCGTAATCATCCTATTAATCAATCAAAGCTATAGGGTCAAATAAAGGTAATCTCACGTGATCAAGCTTAAGGTCTCTCTCTCACATCTTTCATCATCCAACCATACCCATCCAATGGTCTAAATCCAAATCCAATCAAATTCAAATCCAATCCAATCTAATTCAAATCCAATCAAATCAAATCCAATCAAATTCAAATCCAATCCAATCTAATTCAAATCCAATCCAATCAAATCCAAATCCAATTCAAAGCCAATCCAATCTAATTCAATCCCATCCCAATCTAATCCTAATCCAAATCCTAATCCAATCAAATCCAATTAAATCCAATCCAATCAAGTCCAATCCAAATCAAATCCAAAATCCAATTCAATCCAATCAAATCAAATCTAATCACATCAAAATCTAATCCAAATCCAAACCCCATTCAAATCGCACCTTATCCAATCTCAATCAAATCATTTGACAAAGACATTAATCCATTCACCCCGCATTTGCATGCCTGTTCAGACCCGTTCACAGACAAAGAAAATGGCCGACCGTCAAGCTCAGAATGCCCAATCAAACAACCCTCAAGATCCCAAAAACACAATCAATGTCTCATCAGATCCTAACAAGGGTACCAACATCTCTCACGATCCTCATAATGGTACTTCATCGCACTCCAACACTGAGAATCAGAATAACTCGCCACATGGAGAAGAGAGTATGGTTAACCAACCTGAACTCACACTTGAGGAACATTTTAGTAATCCTGCCAATGTACAAATGACTGACCATTTGCTTGAGAAACATGGGGAAGAAATCTTGTCCCACTTAATTGAGAAGGGTGTTAAACCCCCCTCTAATGTTGACTTGTCCAAATATAGGGGTGCCCCATCTAGCATACTCCAAGAGTCCCAAAATGCACCCGAAGGTTCATACTTCTCCAATGTTCCCCCAGTAGAGGGTTGGCATCAACCTGAATTTGGCAACGCCGTTCTTTATCAGGTTAACTATCCCCCACACGCTTCGACCTCAGCTATAGGAGGACCTCAAATGCCTGATCCTAATAATCCCTTTGCTTATGGCATGCCACAAAATGTCCCACAACCTCCACCATTAACATTAACCACACCCCCTCCTTCGAACCAGCCTATAGTCAACGTTGGGGGCACCTCCTTTGCCACGTCACTTCCACCTCCTGGGACTACAAATCTACCACCTCAACAGGTTCCCCAATCTACCATTCCGCCTCAAATACCTCCATAAGGCACACCCCAACTGAACATTCTGAGCGGTACCCAACAACAAAATGTGCCCACGCTACCTCCGCCATCTCATCCGCAACAACCTATACACAATACTTTGGCCTCTTCACAACAACCATCCTACCAATCACAAGGCAATCCATCTCAACCTATTGCTCAAACCATATCACCCTTTCTCGCGTCCCTTTTGCATCCAAAGGCTCAAACACAACATAATGTCCCACCTCAACCCATACAACACTTGACATCACAACAACAACCTCCCCAACACTACTATCATCACAATCAACAGCAATTTCCCCAACAACCGCTTTATACAACCTCCCAACAATCACAACAATATCCTTAATATCAACAAACTAACGCGCAATGGCCCATCCAAGCTCCTCAACAACCTACCCCACACTTTTACCAAATGAATCCATATTATGCCCCACAACAACAGCCCCCGTGTCAACAGAATCCCTTGACTTATCAGCAAACCATGTCATCATCCAATCATCCAAACCCATATTTCAACAATATGACGCCCTTTCAACAGGATTCCTCATCATTCTATCATCAGTATCCCCCCAACCCGCCACCAGCTAGCTCAGATTTGTTGGAAATCAAAGCTGCACTTAAAGACCTTCAAGCCAGGGCTACAAAACAATCATTCAAATTTGAAGATATATGCCCATATCCGTTTGATCCATCCATCTCATTGATCCCATTTCCTAAACATTTCGAGATTCCAAAATTTGACAAATACAAGGGAGACAAAGACCCTAAGGCTCACTTGCAGGAGTTTTATTCACAGTGTCAAGAAGTCATGTACAGTGATAACTATCTCTTGCGCCTGTTTCCACGGAGCCTAGCAAGCCATGCCTTAGATTGGTTCATGACTCTCGAAAAAGGGTCCATAAAAACTTTTGCAAACTTATCAGAACAGTTTGTATCCTACTTCTCTTTCAATTTGCGGAAGGATACAGACACCTTAGATCTCCTAAAAGAGAAACAACGTGATGGAGAAACCTTTACTAGCTACCTCCAACGGTGGCATGCATTAGCAAGTCGAATGAAAAATCCTCTGAAAGAAAAAGACATGGTCACCCTTTTTGTGGAAAATTCCCATCTTGACATGGCCCACAATTTTAGATTACATTGTGTCACCACTTTCGCCGAGATAGTGGAAAAGGGACCCATCCTTGAACGTGCCCTTATTTCCAAAGGACACATCAAAATACACAGTTATGATAAAGAAAGGTCATTTGGAGATAAACCACGATTCTGGAATAAGAACAAAAATGCGGTGAATGACGGTGTGACAGACACCAAACATGTCCAAGTGGCTAATGCATCCCAAAAACAATAGTCATCTGTACCCAACGCCATATCTGTACCCCAGGGGGCACCTCGCCCCCCTCAACAGTCAAACCAAAAAAATCAAGGGAACACCAAACACCAATACAACCAATTGGGTGAACCCTTAAGTATTGTTTTTAATAAATTGTTACAAATCAATTACCCCATCGCATACCCTATCACCAAACCATTCGATGAGTCCAAACCCAAGCCGACATGGTTTAAAGAAAATGAATATTGTGACTTTCATAAAATCAAGGGACACTCTTTGAATAAGTGTCAGGGTTTAAAAAATTATGTCCAAGATCTCATCGATCGAGGAGATATCAAGGTTGACCCTAGTCAACCTTTGTCGTCCAATGCTCAACTGCAAATCTATCAAAACGCCTTCCCAAACCATAGTCAAGGTCCTAGCACCTCCAATAGTAATCCCCAAAACAACAACACTAATAATGTGAATTACAAGAATGCGCCCTTCAATTATGAAGGTGTTATTCATTACATTGAGCAGGTGGAACCCCGAGTATCCATGATATACGTTAAAGCCAAAGACCCTCAATGTGTTGTTACTACACGACGAGCCCGCATTACCGTCCCTGCAGCCTCTGCACCCATCCAACCCACTCCTATAAACTCTCACTATAACATTCTTGATCACCTAAAGAAGACCCCCGCTCATATATCCATTTTGGATTTGCTTAAGTCTTCCCTGGTACATCAAGAGATCCTCAATAGAGCCTTGCAGGAGACCCATGTACCAAATGACATTGACCCCACACAATTCCAAGCTTTGGTGGGACACTTGGCTTTGTCTCATCACCTCCACTTCAGCCAAAACGATATGCCAAATATCGATGTCAATCACAACCGCCCCCTACATATCGAAGTCATAGTTTCCCGCCATTAAATAAAAAGGTCCTGGTAGATAATGGCTCTGCCCTTAATTTATGTACTTTGAAATTCATAAAACAGGTGGGATATACTCAAGCGGACTTAAGCAATCAGATCATTACAATCAAGGCTTATGACAATGTAGAGAGAAATTCAGAAGGAATCATTAGTCTTCCTATCCAAGTAGGACCTGTGCTCCAATATATTACATGTCATGTCCTTGATCTGGACTTACCGTGTAATCTCCTCCTTGGCCGCCCATGGCTCCATGCTATGCAAGCCGTACCCTCCACTTACCATCAATGCCTCAAATTCCCCGTCAACGGACAAGAGGTCACCATCTATGCCGACCCCCAACCATTCGAATGATGCCGCGCTCTAGAGGCATCATTTCCCCATTTACATTATTGTCCTGGGGTTGAAATGGGGGCATCATAGTCCTCATCCTCCAATCCATCATCCACCGCGATCACCTCTCCATCCTCCACCACTAATCCTTCAGTCACCAAAGTCCAGATCATCGACAAAGGGTGTGGCGAATATGAAATGCATACGGCTCTCAACGTAGCCACCATGCCACCGTCACCGCACAAGTATGGTCAACCTTCACATGTTGCACAAAAGGAAGACAAGACCATCACCTTCAGCGGTAAAAATATCCCTACCACCACTTTCGTATCCCCAAGCATCAAGATAGACGCGCCAAAAGAAGACATAAGCTAATGGGTTTACCGAGAAGAGCCTCAGCCAGAAACTCCTCTCAAGGAATACTTCCAAGAAAAGTACCCCTGGCCGACAAAGTTTGTGGAAAAGCATAACTATCAAGGCAGAGGCCTAGGGAAGCAGGAACAAGGGCGGTTACAACCCATTGATACGTCTCCGCTACCAAAGAAAGTAGGAATTGGGTATGATAGCAAATAGAAAAGCCCCGCAATATCATCTAATACTTCTAACAGTACCACCAGGGATGAGGGCTCATTGGCAGACATACCCGAGGAGGAATCCATCATACATGCGTACGATGATGTCGATCACACTGACTTGTCGTCCATGTTTGAATGTCTATCCGTTTGCACCATCAGTCTATCCCTTCGTCACCTTGAACTTATCCCTTCATTGTTGGTGATACGCTTTATCGTCGCGGGTATGATGGAATCCTCCTCAGATGTCTGAATGAGGCCGAGGCCCAAACGGTGCTAACAGAAGTACATGGTGGTATTTGTGGGGCCCACTCAAATGGTATGGCTCTGGCCAAAAAGATCCTACGGGCTAGATATTACTGGCCTACATTGGAACACGATGCTTGCGAATTTGTCAAGAAATGCCTTTCGTGCCAACAGCATGCGAATTTGATCCACGCTCCAGCACAAGATCTCTAGCCTCTTCTAGCACCATGGCCATTTTATCAATGGGGTTTTGACTTGATTGGCAAGATTCACCCACCCTCATCCGACGGCCATACATTCATCATCACTGCAACTGAGTACTTCACCAAATGGGTGGAAGCAATGCCACTCTCACAAATTACCGGTACTCAAATTTCCAAGTTCATTCTCTACCATATTCTCTGCAGATATGGTATCCCATCCACCATCATTTCCGACAACGAAAAACCATTCAAGAACCAAGCCATGAAACACCTATGCGATACCTTCCATATTCAACACCGTTGGTCAACACCGTATTACCCCCAGGGTAATGGTCAGGCGGAAGCGACCAACAAAACCCTCATCCGTATTCTTAAAAAGGTTGTCAATAACACTGGATGAGATTGGCACCTCCACATTCATCTTGCCCTCTGGGCATATCGCACATCCATCCGCACCCCGACAGGCGCCACCCCCTACTCTTTGGTGTTTGGTGTCGAGGCCGTCTTTCCAATCGAAGTGGAACTTCCATCATTGAGAATCTCTCTTAAGAACCTTATCAGCGAAGAGGATGCTCGTGTTGCGCGGCTTGCACAGCTAGAGTTACTGGACGAACGGAGAATAAAGGCCTATGACCATCTACAAGCATACCAAAATCGTCTCAAGCGCCATTACAATAAAAAGGTCCATCCTAGGCAATTCCAAGTTGGTGAGCTTGTCCTCAAAGAAAACCAACGCACTCAGCAAGACCGTGACAAGAAAGGAAAATTTGAGGCAAATTGGCTAGGGCCTTACATCATAATTGCCAAATATGGATCTGGAGCCTACAGGTTGACTACTCTGGAAGGAGATCCCCTTGACGAACCTGTCAATATTCTCCATCTGAAAAGGTTCTATGCTTAAGTCTGCTTGATCTACCCTATCAAAAAATCAAAAAATTACAAAATCAAAAAAAATCAAAAAAATTAAAAAAGTATGAAAAAATCCAAAAAAATAGTAAAGATAAATAAATCCATCCTATGGTGAAAACCACCTCTTGGTGGTGCCTTGGATAAGTATGGATGGTGAAAACCTGGTAACAGGCGTCATCCATAGAGGGCTTAATCATTATCTACCCGACATCCTAGTTATTTTATGTTGTCATCTGCACTATCATCCCCACCCATATCAGCCTAGGCCACTTGGTATGTGTTGATTGAGCACTGGACGACCCGCCTTACATATCCCTCATCCTGAGCTTCTTTATATCCCACTTTGAGCTTATGTCCTTCGCTCCCTTTGTCGGTCGGTCTGTGTCATCATGTAGAACCATCCATTGTGTTGGTCTCCATCTAGGATCCATCCTCCTGCGTCACTTTGTCGAACTACGTTGCCCATGCGCTTTCACGTAGGCAAGGCCAATCACTCGATCTACCCTCGGAGCATTTTTGGATCAACCTTGTTTTGGTCCTCCATCACTTCATCTCCAGTAATCTCTTTTCGCTTTTATCCATGGTCTTTTTATCGAACTACGTTGCCCTTGTGCTTTCATGTAGGCAAGGTTGGACATTTGGTCCTCCCCCAGGGCATTTGTCTGTCACGTTTTGTGTCTTTCATCATTGGTCACCATTGTCTTCTTCCTGCTTTATCCATGGTCTTTTTCCATAAACTACGAGGGCTCTGCGCTTTCACGTAGGCAAGGCCAATCTCTGATTGGCCCCCAAGCCCCTAGGTCTTTAGGTTGTGTCTTGTCTCCCTTGTGTTGTGTCATCAAGCTATGCCTTTATCTAGCTGGTTCTTAACAAACAAGATCCACTTGTATCAACAAATCCAATCAGTTTTTGAATATCCTATATCATATCGATCTCTTCATTTAGTATCCATCATAGGTCTCAGCAGGATACATCCTTCCTAACAGACCTCATCAATTCCATCTATCCCCTTGATCCTATGGCAATGGACATTTGAAATTGATTGCGATCTTTTGATGCTTTTGGTTTTTATTTATCATTTGAGCTCCCTATGATCACTTGTCAAGGCCACCATAATCCATCATATTATGGCGTGTTTTGAATGATCTACATAGGGGCATATCTTGATCTTTTCTTTGATTGTGTCTTTTCGGTTGTCCCACATAGTACCCACCAAGATCCTAGAGGTCTTGTGTTATGTTGGGGCATCCTTTCGTGCTTGTGGTTATCTCAATACCAGACCCGAACAAGGTCTTCGTGACTTTGGGGGTATTGGGATAGCCTTCTTGTCTGGCGTGTTTGTCTCATGTATTAGACACTAATCTACCTTGGTCCTCCATACCTTGGTGTATCATGTCTCATGCTATAGCAAAAACCAGTGCTCCAAAGATGGTGAATTGAATTAGGATTGCATTATCATTGCATTAACACTCACCCTATGGTTTTGGTTGTGCAAATACTTTCCCTCATTCTTTGCCCTTCTTCTCAAGATACTGATATTTTTTGATAGATGCCAAATGACATCCATCTTCACAATCACCACATACCCACCTCCCATTATCATGTTAGTTCTTATTGGCACTTATGGCCGTGTGTTACTTCCTCTAAAATTATACTATGCCATACATCCATCGTCACTTGCATTACGTGTTAGGTCTATCGCCACCTGCATCATCACATGTTAGGTCCACCTATACTTCGCCACCTGCATCACAAAGTGTTAGACGCATAATACATCACATCCTGCATATATATAATATTCATACAAAATCCATCATACACATATACATACATGACAAATAAATCAACTAGGCATCCATATATGTAAATTATCATAGATCCCATAGGCACACATAACATATTACCATGCATCAATAAAATTATCCATATTCCATAAATACATATATCTACTCATCCACATGAACATCTCATATCATAAACATAAAACATAAATAAATCAACCCATGAGCATAAATAATGCATTAATCCACATAAACAAGTAATACCATGCATATAATCATCCATCATATACAAAAACATACTACATGGTGTCAATAAGAACTGTCTCATATCAAAATAATATAACATGTGTCACATGTCCATCATACATATATCCATCACATGACAAAGTACAAAATCCAGAGATATAGAACATCTTTGATCTCTGTCAATAAATCCTACACAGTCCATCATGCATCTGTCAAAAACTCAGTAACCTGTCACCTCCCGAATGAACTCCCCACATCTGATCTCTGTGGAGAATCTGGTACTACTCGCCTATCTGGTGTAACACCTGGTGAATCACTAAAACCACGTGTCCGTGTCCCCAATGACTGAGATGACGCTGGCATCTGAGGTGTCTGCCTGGTATAACGGAATAACCGCTGAGACGGGTCTGGAACTGAATGGTAGTACGCGGCCATCCAAAATCCTGCCTCTCTCGCATTCTCCTCTCGCTCCACAACCTATACCTAAGCGAAATTCCGCTCCTGCCGATATCTGTCTTGATCCCTGGTGATAGCTCTCCTCTCCTGCTCCCAGGCCTCCTGAGCTAACGCACTGTGCCAACTCCACCTATAATCTATCCCTCTCTCTCTCCACCATCTGCATATCTGCTCCTGGCATCCCACCCATACCCTGACCTGTCGGAGTCATCACAACATCCCTCT
>VDFB02021825.1:97728-112766 GCA_007258455.2 Sequoia sempervirens
CTCTCCCTCGCTGCTCCTGCTAGCTGGAAAGTAATGGCATCATAATCTATCAATGCCTCCTGCTCTACTCTGGCTAGCTCAACCTCTAGAATCCTCACTCTCCGCTCCGCCATCTGTACTCTCGCCTCTGCTCCCTTTTCCTGCACAATGGGATCCTCTGGTACATATGGAATCAACGCTAGTGCATCTGCTGCCGCAACATCCTCTACCCCTGCATCTCTGTCAACATCCATCACCTCCTCCTCCTCAACCACCAGCTCTATCCCATCATCCCCATCATCCTCCCCATCCCCCTCCCCATCCACCCGCTCTAACTCCTCCTCCTCACCTGCTGGATGCTCCCTATCCCCCTACTCCTGTCCCTCCTCATGGTCCTCCGTAATTCGGCGAATGTGAAATCATCCCACCTCTCCCTGTCTCTCAACCATGAATCGATGTCGTGGTGACCTCCTCTCTTCTCCTGTTGCTGCTATGACCGCCCCCTCCTCTCTGCTCTCTGACTCTTGATGCCCCCCATGACTCTCTACTGTCGAATGAACCCGCAACCGCCATGGCTGCCCATGCCGACCTACCACAAACTGTCTCATCCCCTCCTCTGCAGCACCCCTCGCACCTACCACCTCCACCTCCTCCATATCGTCAACATCCATCACCTCCTCCACCCTCCTCGCTTCCCCTAAGCCTCTCGTGGGCTACCCCTCTCCCATCACAACCCTCTCCTGGTCACCCTATGCCCCCTCGAGCTCTCTCTGCGGGCTGCCCCCTCCCCTCCGCCGACCTTCTCTCTGCCCACCCTCTCGCCCCCGAGCTCTATGGTCGTGACTCCTCTCCGCCACACCTCTCCCCGCCTCGCTCTTGATGCTGCCCCTCCTCCTCGCTTCTACCTCGGGCTTCATCTCTCTCTCTCCCCTCTGGCTCCTCTTGTCCCCCCTCATCTACCACCGTCGCCTCTCCTCTCCTCCGTGGTATCTGCTCCTCCGTTGGTCCGGCACTTGCTACCCTCAACCTAGGCCGCACAAGCGTAATCCTCTCCCATAACCTGTTCTGAAACCACCTCTGATATCGCGCAGTCACCACTGGTACCTTCTCTCCTCCTGTCCTCCCTGGATAAGCCTCCTATCCTGCAGCCATCCATGATGCCCTGGCTATCGCTGGTGATATGCGGCCTCCCCATGGTACCTCTCTACTATACTGCCAAAACAAGATCGGCGCCGACGGAATATCCTGAATCAAACCAAACTATCTATGCACCCTGTCCGGTCGATGAGACTCTACTATGCGTGGTAGTGGACCAATAATAAAACATCGGCTCAGAAAATATCCCTCATGCCTCCCAGTATCTGACCATCCCCTGAACTGACACGCCCTATATGGCCGCCACTCTATCTCCCCTGAACACAGATCATCAAAGGCTCTCCTCCACCCCTCCATCCCCCCTACATCTCCAAGCGGAAAATCCACCCTCTCTCCTCCCCATACTCCCACGCCACCGGCTCCCGGTCATCCACCGTCCCCCTTCTCACCACTATCGGCCTAGTCACTGCAATATGTTCTCACGCCCAAACCTACAGTAGTGTCACATGTGTCACGCTCGAGATCTGCTGATAGCAGATACTGTGCATATCTCTATACAGCTACGCCAATACACAGGAACCCCACAAAAACGATCCCCCCGCCACTTAATAATGTGGCGGATCACCTCCATATGTCGCAGGCTACATGTCTGTCTGCTCCGATCTAGCAGTAGTATCCCACTAATCAAGCCACACAAAAATAACGGCAAGGCTGGCACACCCACTACCAAACATCCGTCCAAATCCAATTGCCCCTTCACCAGGGGCAACCTCACATCACCAAACAAAACTCTCAACGTCTCGTCTAACGCTGCCCCTGTGGATACCACCTCACTCACTAACCGACCTGCAATCGGCAGCCTCAGGATGCGCCACACATCCTCCAATGTCACGGTCATCTCTCCTGTCGGGAAATGAAACGTCGACGTCTCTGAGCTCCACCTCTCTATCAATGCGGTCAACATCACCGCATGTGCCCTGACCTCTGGAAACTGCACACAGTGACCTAGCCCTACGTGGTCTAGCGCCGCCTGGTCCTCCCCATTCATCGCCGCTATTGTCACCGCCATCACCTCCGATCGTCGCCCATGCACGCGTAACCGGTCAAAACTCTGCATCAACAAACACACTTATCATTTTTTTCTCAGTCTTTCTTTTCTCCATCTTTCCCTTTCTTCTCTCTTTTTCTCCCCTACTAATTTCCCTCCCGGTTGGGGCAGAACCGCCCGTCGGCAGATGGGCGGAACCGCCCCGTGGCCGAGCGGCCCCCTGATGGGCGGCTCCGCCCCGCGATTGGGCGGAACCTCCCGTCCACAAACGGGCGGCTCCGCCTCGACATGGAACTCTCCTGCCTCGGGCCTCAAGACTCGGGTTAAAACTACTCCGGCCATAGACGGGCGGGTTCGGGCTTCATGTTATTAAAACCACTGGCCAAAGACGCATGGCTCTCTCACATGGGCGGACGCTGCCGGGCCACAGACAGCGTGCCCCGCCTACAAGCTAGTGGAACCACCGCCAGACGGGCGCCCGCCTCATGCATGACGCAAGCCTCACTAGTCAGGCGTAAGCCTCTATCCTCACAAGCATGGCTCCACCCCGCGGCGGGGTGGAACCGCCCTGCGGGTGGGCGGAACTGCCTCGTGCCGAGGCGGCGGCGCCCTGGGTTGGGGCGGCTACGCCCCACCCAAGTGCGCTGTCTTCCTCGATTTCCAGTCCATTATGGACTTTTTCTTGGTATACTAACTAAGACCCATTTTCCTAAATTATTTCCCCGACAAAACCCATGTTTTCAAATTTTAATTTTTTTACGTAAAACATGCGTAAATTGAATTTGAGGGTTTTCTTGCTACTCACCTCTTCTCCGCCTGCGCCCCCGCTGTACATTGCACGAACCCCGTTCGCCCGGTGCACGATCGCAATGTCATTGTCCGTCGGCATCGTGTCTCCTCGTCGGTTTTCACACCTGTCCTCTCTTCCTCTCAACTGCTACAGTGAAAATGACCCAGGTAATTTTCAAATTACTTTTTTAACCCCCTTCCTCCAAAAAGGTATTTTTTACCTCTTATTTAACTTTTTATTCCTCCAACTAATCCCAAACTTCTTGAGGCTGCCATTCGCAAACCGTGTGTCGGATCAACTCCGTTCAAAAGCCAAAATTGCTTGGTTTTCCGAGCTATATCCAACAGTATCATCCTCTCCTTCCTATCGAGACGTTGTCCGGGGACCCCATTTTCCCTTCCCCGACTGCCCTCTCGAGGGGCATACCCTCTTACCATTTCTCCATTCCTTCAGCCTGGTCATTGGGGCATCATTAACTTTTCCCACGTCAGGGGCATCACCATCTGTCATCTCTTTCCTCATTCGCATTTTATTTTTCTTCGAAACACTGTTATTCTAACAGTATTTTGAAGAGGGGCAAAATGTAGACATCTAAATTTAATCACTTCCATATGATTAAATTTATCCTTTCCACTTACCATATTAATATTAATTTATTAAATTAATATTATACCTTTGTCTCATAACGGTAAAGCATTTAATTTAATAATTAATACTTTATCTTTCACCTTATTCCTCTAAATTAAATAAATACTAATTTATTTAATTTAGTCATTTTCCCCTTTTTTATTTAAAATTAATTTAAAATTCTTCACTTTCTCTCTCCTTGTCACATCCTCCATAACCTTACCCTAATCTGAATTAATTTAATTAATTCATGATTATGATGTGCACCCTCTTAATCAGAGATTAATGTCACATCCTCCTACATTTGCCACTTGCCTCTAATCTTCCATTAATTAGCCTAATCCAATGTTTGCACAACCTTAACCAAGGTCATTAGCCATTTTTAGCACCACTTTTTGGTCAATTCTTCCTTTTTTCTTTTTTGGATATTGACCCCCTTTCCCATGTGAATTTTTAATTCACATTTATTGGTCCTAGGTTCCCCTCCTCTTTATGTGAATTTTTAATTCACATTTCATTCTTCCAAGGCTTCTAGAACCTTGGACTTGTCACAATCTCCACATGTGAACAAGTCCCACCTTTTTGGAGCCCACCTTTTACCCTCTAGATCATCCTAGGAATTAAATTTAATTCATATTTATATCCCCAACCACCTTTCATTTTCCCATGTAGATTTTTGAGAAATTCCAAAATTCCTCAAATGTCTCTTTCACTCCCACTTTGGGACAAGAAATCTCTTTTTTTGGAAATCTCCTCACTCCCCAAGGTGCATGTCCTTTTTCCACCTCATGTACCTCCTTGACACTTCACTTACACCTCATATCCCCTTGTCCACTTCACCCTCCACATGTCAAGATGTGAGGGCTTGTGGGTTCTCAACCCACCATAGCCCTTCATCTTGGTCTTGTTAGAGCAATCTTGACCGTTGAATTCTCTAGAGAATTCAAATTCTCCTATAAATACCCCCTCCTCAAGGGCATTTTGAGAACACTTTGAATTTTCATAACTACATGCTGCTAATTTACATCCTCAATCCTTTGCCATCATCTAGCCCTCTCATTTAGTCATTTTGCACATCTAATCTTGCATGTTAGTCACTCAATCCACCATCTAAGGAGCACACAAATCATTCCAATCAAGGGCCAATCAAGGAGAAATCAACAGCAGGGAAGGTGAAATCATTTGTGTCTTATTTTGTCCATTTTCCTTATTGTTTACCATTCCTTTGGCTAATTTTGAGGTGTCCTTGGTATTTTACCATTCACATTTTTAAGTTGTTTTGCACGTTTAGAATAGGATAAATTCCAAGGTATACAATTACAATGTATTGGTAGAGAAAGACTTTATAGGAGTATCAACAACCAAAGTTCTTGAGTAATTCTAACAACTTAACAGTTTTTACAAAACTCACACACAACCTTCATTTCAAGCACCTAATATAGAGGAGATACTATACATGAAACCATCAAATGGTAATTAGAAAACTATGAGCTAAAATTACCAAAAATAAAGGCATCCAAAGTTATCCCCAATCAAATATTCCTTATGATGTGTCATAACATGCATCATAAGTTGGTAAACAAGTGTGACTCCCCTTTATAACTCTTTTACACATCCAAAAACTTTTTACATTTCCTATACAAATTTTTAGAGGTCGGAACTTTTAATCTAATGGTTTGATTGACCTATTTTTTTAAAAATGAAGAGATCAAAGAGATTTATGCAATAGGTACCTTGTAGGAAATTCTAAACATCTAGGAATATTTTATGGCCAAAAACCAACTCTACAACCCAAAAAAAATAAAATTCAATTTTATATCCAAAAAAACATTTTTTGTAATCTTAATGGTAGGAGCAAGGTTGAGACATCTTTCCCACCATTCTCCCACTTGTCAAACACCTTGAAAGAAAAGGGAGCATTAACACCACTATCCAAATGCTAGGGGTTGAGAGACCCATATACTTGTAGTACCCTCTAAATTTTGGTGTGCTCACTGACTTCGTCATTACATTTGTAACATTCTATAAAGTGTCAACTTTTTCCAACATCTCCTTCCCATCCTCTACCATATCTTGAAAAAAATGGTATTGGACATCAATATGATTCATCCTCACATGAAAATTTGGTCTTTTTATTAGACATATGGCACTCTAACTATCACAATAAATCATAAAGGCGCTTGTCTCTAACCCAACATTTAAACACAATCTCTTAAGTTACATAGATTCCTTATAAGGAGTTGCTATCATGTACTCTCCTATAGTGGACAAAGCTACCATAACTTGTTTTTTACTCATCCAACTAATTTCATGACCAAACATAGTGAAAACATATCCACTAGTAGATCTTCAAGTGTTGATATCTCTAGCTCAATCTGAATCCAAAAATCCATGAATACAAATTAAGTGTCTATCCCTTGTAGGATAATCATTATAGAATAAGGAATACTCAAATATTATATCATAGTTGAAAAAATCACAAAATTGAAAAACTTGCCAAGCCCAAAAAACATGACTCGGAAAAAGCTCGGCAAAAACTCAAAAAAAAACTCGACAACTTAAAAAATTGCTTAAATTTCATTAAAAGCACTTTTTTTTTCCAAAATTCAATGATAAGATGCATCCAATGAGTCACTAAATGATTACATAAATGAAACAAATTGAGTCTAGTTGTATTTGATTGATTTGAAAGCAAATTGGGTACAAAATGGCATCCTCATGTGGAATGCATTGATACTTATAGTTTGAAACAAAATGAAAATAGCAAATTGTTTTTGTAAAACTGAAAGGAAATACTACATTAATATATTTTAAAAATTTACATCTTCTTCTTCCCATGTCTAGTGAAAACTACAAGGAGGTAGAACTAGATGATATCATAGATGAAGACTTGTAGGATAACTTGGAAACTTGGACTTGGAGAGTACCTATAAAATCAAATGATGAAAATGCCTTTTTCGTAGCCGTGGGAGACCTTTTTTTTGGGCAAGTGAGTTTTTTGCAGACTCAATGAGTTTTTAGCAAAAACTCGACAAGTTTTTCTCCTTTATTTAGCGAGCAATTTTGGAGAGTAAATGCGGGAAAAACCCGCCATCATAAAAAACTCGGGAGTTTGTTAAAACTCGCCAATTACTCAAAGAGTTTTTCAACTACGGGTTATATTATAACATAATGTTATTAGGGGTCATACCATTATAACATTTATATATCATTCTAATATAAGGTTATAAAACCTTATATATTATATATTTTATAAAGCATATCCCATTTAAAATAATTATAGCCTAATAACTATTAGATTATTAATTACTTATGAATGGTTGTTTTGAATAGGTGTGACTAATATCCCTTAAAGTATTTTTCCACCCTTTCTCCTCTATTTAAGGAGGTTCTCTCGCATTTGAGAGAATGTGAATTTGGATATTTATAGTGAATTATATCACTATACAAAAGAGACATTATTGGTTATGAGGAAGTATGTAGAGGATTGTCTCCAAGTTTGGTCTATGTTATAATAGACCGTTTTTTGTAAGTGTTTTAATAAAATGATGTTTTATGGGCCTTTTTACTCAAAAGGGTTTTCCCCATGTATATCTTGTGTAATGTGTAAAATGTATGATTCTCATTTTATTTATTTTATATTTTGTTTATAATGATTAGTATCCTAAGATCCTAATTTATAGTTCATGATATCAAAGAAAGGCTATACTAATCATTTTTGCAGGTTATACCAGAATATATGTAGAACTTGATGGAAAACATTTTTATGATCAACCAACACATATGCAAGGTCATTTCGCAATACGCCTAGCGTATCTTTTCTATTATTTTTAAGATTTATTTTTAAGAGCTAAGTTAGAAAATGTTAATTATTTTAGGTGATATATGAGAAAATTATTCATGTGTTTTTCCTAACATACTCATGAACTTCCCTTTAATGATTTATTTATTTTTCTAAAATATCTTGCTAATTTTTTTTTAGTTGCCACTAGACTTGTGACATTTAAGATATATTGACAAATAGATAGATAGATGTAAAGCAATAATAAAAGGTATAAAATAGGTTCATGTTTTGCCCCTCTCTCTTTCATGAAAAGTTTCAACATTATATATCACTACACCCTTCAAATTAGACAATCCACTTAATCATGTCTTTACTCCCTAGCATGCAATCCCATCTCTTATAATAATGCTTAGGATTTACCAATTACCAACATTACATAGTGTTTATTTGATACTTGTCAAATTTTATAATAATACTCAAAACTTTGTCAATTATCATCATTTCATAATATCTATTTGATATTTACAATATTTATGACAATACTTGATATTTCCAATATTTTAAAATTATAAAAAAATTATACATATGCCACTACAATCACTATTAAAAGATATCTAAAATTCAACAATTGTCTATAGATCACTTTACATTGTTCAAATCAACTTAACTAATAGCAATAAATGCTAATGAGCCCTTAAAACTTGTAATATCATATTATGCTCTCAATATGAATTTCGATATGATAAAATTGTAAATTATAGTGGAAAAATAATCTAAGATATGAAAAGCTACATCTTGAGACATCAAAAGTTGTGACTAATAAAAATGGAAGGTATGATTGTACATATTAATTGTTTTAAAGGAAATGTTATATTTTCAAAGGTTTCAAACCTTTAAACATTTATCTTCTATAATTGGCATGTGCTAATGTATATCTTGTTTAATTGGAAAAAAATGGATTTAGGTTTTAAATCATATTTGTTGCCAATTAGGTGGTTTAAAATGATCTCAATACCCACTTGGCTAAAACCTCAATGGAAGAGCCAAAATGATGGATCAAGGTTTTATTCCACTATGGGGGGAGGATGTTGATTTGATTGATTGACCTTTGATTAGTTGAATTTTTAAGATGCAATGATATTCCTAGGTAAACTATGAAAATGCAACAAATTGAGATGATTTTTGAGAAACACAAAACATAAAGACAAAGATATTCTAGAAATGCAAAGGGAAAACACAGAAGAATGTAGCATATAAATTTGGTGTTGAAATGATTAGTCAAGGGCATGGGGCACCCTAGACTAGATTCCTAATTTTTAGGATATGATTTCACCTTCCTATAGCTCTCAACTTGTAAGGTCTTATCTTCCAGAGTCACTGTCGAAACTTCATTTGTCATTGATAGAATTCACTTTTCTTGATTGACAACTTGTAGGGATTGAATGCATGAATGAGCAATTAGTCCTTAATATTCCTCCAATTTACTTCAGATCTGAAAACTTACACACATGAAAGAGGGGGAAGGGTTTTTTCGTATAGGGGCTTGCCTAAGTCAAACCCCATTTTGGTATTTCTACCTCCACAATGACTATGATGATGTATAAAGAGAGCTTACCCTTGGTCAGGCATAGGCTAAATAATAAACAAGGGATAAATTGACTAATGTTGCAACTCGCCACTCATAGTTGTATATTCTTGATGGACTAAAGTCATGTACTCATCACTTTCAAGGAGAAATTGTTGTTTGATTTGAAGTCCTACAACTATTAGTACTCACAAAACAAATAAACACAAAACATGAACAAACTTACATAAAAACATGATGAATGATTGACATGATGGTTGACTGAGATAAATGTTGCAAAAAATGTTGATGATGTTGCTCTTGACTGATCAATTGATCAATAATTTTCCTTAGGATTTTATCTTCAAAATTGCTAGGAATAAAATGGTGAAAATGACTTGTATTTATATGCAATTCTTCTAATTTTCCAAAAATCAAATGTCGATAGCCAAAAAATAAATTAAAATTTTCAAATAATAAATACTGACATTGACATATCCAAAATGGAGCCAAAAAGGGCTACATAAGGGCACTATGCACCTTAGTCCAAACCCATACTTGTTAGGACTTTAAACATTGAGAGTAAATATTAAATGCTTTTTTTTATTTTCTGAAGATATTCATAAAACAAACAATTAAATGTATAATTAGATCCAAGCACATAAAAGAAAGTTAAACCTAACATAAAATTATATTTAAAATTGTTTGTCCTATTCACATTGATACAATACCACTGAATCTACCATCTCTTACCTATTTATTCTTGAATTCTATGTCACATGAGAGAAAAAAATAAGACAAAAAGTGGGTACTTTCATTGCACGTAAGTAGTCAATGATGAAGGATTTATGATCGGCAGATGTAAATATGAAGATTGTTGCGTATTACAAAACTTGATGCACTCGAATAATTAGGATTGGATTTATTTTTTCAAACTTGTTTTAATGATGGTGGGGATGTGGGCCTTAAGAATCAATCTTTTGGACTGAAATTTTGGCTTAAGCTTTCATTGTCTCAAGGATTTAGATTTCCCATTTTCTTCTCTCATTCACCAAATAATCACAATTGCCTAATCAAATTTCACCAATGGCTTAAACTTATTCCTGAACTCAACAACCACTCAAAATATAATCATATTGTCAATGGGCCCTTGGTCTACTGGTGAAGTTGAAAGGTTCTAAATGATCCCACCAGAGATCAAGTCTTGTTGAGTGCAAGGCTCCAACATCTTAACAGATGAGGCTGGGATCGTGCCTTGGGCGAATTCGGCATAATGGATACCCCTTAGTCCTTGGCTCTTAGCCGAAGAGGTTCAACCCAAGAAGGCTCGTGCTCCTATATTGGGTAGCTACAAATAATTTGTGGATGACCTCCATCAATATATATATATATATAATCATATTTAATAATGAATCAAACACTTATTTTGCTTAGTTAGTTCAAAACTATGCCCTGTATTTACAAGCGAGGCTAAAATCCCATCTAGTTTCCAAAAGCAAAGATAATCTTAAATATGAGGATTTATTGGAATAAACGAGTGCCCTACAAGGCCTACTCATGGTTTCTCCTCTTATTTATTTAGGATGGCTTTGTTGAAGGTTCGTCTGATTTAAAATTTATGGAACATACTCTCGTTAGCCATGATTGTCAATATAGAAAAATAAAAACAATCAAATATCCATGATTGTCAATATAGAAATAATAAAGACAATCGGATAAATAATTGGGCCATGTTGATTGCCAAGCATGATTTTTAGTATCCAGATTACTTGCAACAATAATGCTACCAAACTATAAAATCATCTAATTTCATTAAACCATTCTAAATTCATTTACCAAACTTCTTTTGGTTGTCAAATGAAAATAATTTATCCATGTACTATGCTTATAAATCTTTTAGTCAAGTGTTTATTCATTCATCCATGTAATAATGTTGACTAAAGTAGCAATAATGAAGCTTTCGAAATCATGGAGAGATGGTTTTTTTTTAGCCAATAAGTTCTCATGGATCGATTTAAATAAAAAAAACCCTTATTCTACCTTCTCCACTATTCATTCATGATGAGTAATTTCAAATTTGATAGTTGTTATTTGCAATGCATTTCTATTGCATATCAATCCAAAACCTTTAATCCATTGCTAGATTATTATGACCTTCATATACATATCAATGTACATGTCATTATTTTTAAACTTGTCATAGGTCAAAATGGGTTCTACTTGTTTAGAAACTAGTTGAAATTTAATATATTTTTAATACAAGCATATAATAAAGAGACTAAATCAATAATGAGTTAGTTGATATTGGATTTCATATTATAATTAAACATTTAGCTTCAACTACAAGACATGTTATATCAATTCTTACAACTAATTTCAGTCACAATAAGAAGGCTCCCATTATAGTTTCTTACTTTTGGCAATTACATCCTTATGTTGTTGTAAGCCTTAGTTGCTTTGTACTAAAAACAAGTTCTAATGTCTACAATTTTGAGTTGTTAAACTAAAATTAGAAATTCTAACTTTATTGATTTATAGTATGCTTTGATTTAGAGCCAATAAACATTATTTTATATTTTTTCCTTTGGTTATAGGATATGGCTTAAAAAAGGACAAAGACCATTTATAATTATTAGTTTCTCCTATATCCATTTGAAGCTTATCAAGTTTGGATTTTTTTTACATCGATAATTTTTAAAAAAAAATCATTCCAATAGAGTAGAAATTAAAACCGTTGATTATATAAGGTTGAGTTATTAGCATTCATATCTTCAATAAAATTGTAGTTCTTTATTCAATTCTTTTACTCTAATGCTAATTAGTTCTCAAACAACTTTTAAGGTATTCATTGTGTTTTCTCCAAAAAAATCCCACATATGGAATATGGTACAAAGTTTCCCCTCGTATAATATGCTCACATTAGTTTCATAGGGAGCTCAATTTTATTTGTTATTGTAGTAAAATTTTAATAAGAATTACTCTTTGGAGATGAAGTAGGAGATAGAGAATATTATTTATTGTTGATAGTTATATTACAAAAATAGACGACATTTGATTTGCAATATAATGCATTTAAGATACTATCATATATCTAGACTCCAAGGTTAGATGATTACCTCTGTAGACACTTTAAAATGTCCTGAATGATACTACACACTCGAATCTGATATACTAACATCATTTTGTCCTAAACTCCATCCTTTTTTCGCTTGTTTGATTAAATTAGCCTAGCTATTTAATTAAATACATCATTTTCATCTATTAATTTGATTAATCTAATTAGGTTAACTTCTCCCCCTTTCATGCTAACCTTTCATCCTGTTAAATTGGATAAATCAAAATATTTAATTTAACACCCTAAGTCCTCTCATTTAAATTAAATAATCTTAATTATTTAATTAAATTTCATTTTGATCCCTTTTCATTAAATAAGTTAATTATTTAATGGATATCCTAAATTCCTCTAATTTGCATAATTGAAACTTTGTTTTAATTATCAAATTACTAATTAATTCTAGCTCTCCCACTTGCAAGGAAATATTCCTCCTTTACACATTCCTCCAAAAAGGGAATAGTCTCATAGAATATTCTTTCTCCCTTCTCTCATTTGAAAAAAGGAATATTCTTCCTTGTAACAAACTTTCAACAAACTTCTTGTGCAAGTTTTGAAAGTGTGCTTCTTTGCATGATTGTGAGCCCTTGATTAAATATCAACTTTCATTCTCAACCCTTGATGGGAATCCATGATCCATGCCTCCATCTTCATTCCATCTTGACCATTGAACTTATGTTGTTAAAAATCGCACTCATCTTGCATACATTTAGCTTTTTTAGTTTGAAATCTTGATCATAGTAGCTTAAAGCATCCATTAATGGCTTCCACGGTAACTTAGTTGCATCCATTTAGCATATTTTGGAATTAGGACTTGCATCTTTAAATTTGGCATACATTTAGAATAGATTTGCATACACTTACAACAAACATCTTAGCATATATTATGTTAAATTAGCTTTCATCATGTTTCACATATATCTCTCATCAGTTTCATCAGTTTTCTTCAATAAAACTGATTGAAACAAGCTCATTATCCAAGGGATTGGGAAAGGGTCATCATTCCACATCAATGTGACACCACTCCCCTAATAGGATAAGTTTCAATGTCTTAGAGTAGATGTTTGTCAAGCTTTCATGTTATTAGCATGTTAGATTAATGGCTTCTTTATCTTTGTTTACATTGAATATCTTATTGGGATTGATGCTTAGTGGATTAAATATGCTTTGAATTTGTATGGATGAAGTGTAGTTAACCTATACTATGTCATTGGTCACAACCTTATATTTAAAACAATCAAATGACATCCTTGGATAAGTTTTGCATGACTAGATGGTTAATAACAATTGATATTAGTTGTGTTATAAACAAGAAGCAACTTAATCCTATATGTCATGGAGAAGATATGACCATTAAGTGGCAATGCTCAAGCTAAAAAGGTATGTCCAAATGGTTATGACATTAAAGAAGATAAAAATTTGATAAAGTACATAGATAGTTTTTCACAACTAAAGAGGTCAATATTATTCTCAAAGACTTCTTATTCCACTTATACTAAAATGGAAAAATAGTCCATTCCCTTTTGTGAAGACATAATAATGACAAGGAGAATAAAATGCTAAAGGAAAAAGATATCAAACTACTACACATCCATAAATAGTGTGGAATTACATAAAGTTTAAAGTATTTTTTAAATGTATTTTATATTTAAGTATTATTTATTGGATATAAATCACCTATTTATAATGGGTCACTATTGCCCTAATTAACTATCCAAGGAGCAATCCTGGAAAGAATAGCTCGCCCATTGCTTCAATTTTTTTTTGGATCATTACTATATAGCACGACTATTTTTTCTCAACAAAAACATGATAAAATATCCATACTTATGTTCATGAAAATATCATTTTATCTCCTTTTTAATGATCATAAAATTATCTACATTCCACTTGACTATATTCTAGATTTTTGAGAAAAGTTGTTGTCTCATTGGCAAATGAAAAATGCATATAATTAATCATGAACTTTTCTATGCCAAGAATCAAATTTATTTGATTATTGTGTTACTAACTATGTTGGTGATTTCATTTATAGAAAATATACTATAAATTATGTCTTCAAAAATAAATGGTTCAAGTGCTATTACATGTATGGTGTAATACTTTTAAAAATCTAGATCTTCTATGGTCTTTTAATAAAAAATATAAATACTAAAGTAGCTCCAAAAAGAATCAATGTAGCCTTGAAGATTTATGGAATATTTTCTTTTGGGTGCTAGTAAAAGTACCACCTTGTTAAATGATAACTAGAGTTATTTTACTCTTATCAAAGACTCACATTTCCAACTGCAAAGGGAGAGAGAAAAGTACATTGACAATCACAAGCACTTCAATCAAAAGAAAGGATTTCATAGATCAAAAATCCACTCCTATCTATATATGTTTAAACATGGCACATGAGCAATCACATAGAATTCTAAAAATTGATCAATTATGATATAAGTTGAATATCAATTAGTACTTCTAAAGCAATTGAAGAAGCTATTTGGATTAACCAAATTCTAAAAGAAATTCAAATAGAATAAAATCCTAGTACCACACTCCTATGTGATAATCAAGTTGCATTACACTTGATAATAATCCTCTTTATCATAAAAGATCTAAACATATTAAAATTTAATCTCACTTCATGTGTGAGAAAGCATTAAAAGGAGATATTTGTCTTCAATATATTGTCAAACTAAAGATCAAGTTGCAAAGATTTTTGTACGTCATTATGCAAAATAAAATTATCCAAATTCATATCAATGCTTGGCCTTAAGGTGGTTCCATTGAGGGGGAGTGTGCATGTCAATGACGCCACCAAATCCTTATTTAAGTCATAACAGGCATAACATAAGACCTCTAGGTATTGGTAAGTCCTTTGGGCATATTTAAGTCTAAATAGGCATAAGCAAGTCCTAACAATCATAACATAAGACATATAGGCATTAGTAAGTCCTTTGGGCATATTTAAGTCCTATGAAAATATTGTAAAACTCTTCTCTATAAATCTCACACTTGCAAAAGCATTGTATTATATAAGTCCTACAAGCACTA